>JAUZNC010057492.1:0-12690 GCA_034780395.1 Vannuccia rotundouncinata | reverse complement strand
CTAAACACACTATTTTCATGGTTTTAGAGTGGCTAAACACACTATTTTCATGGTTTTAGAGTGGCTAAACACACTATGATGGTTTTAAAGCAGCTTACCCGTGTATCATGAGAAAAGTACATTCCTGGCGCATGATGCTGGCTAATTTCTTAAAAATGACAGCTTCCTGATTATTGCTGTCTGTAAAGTGGCCCACGATATACTTTACTTCGGGCTGTAGGAAAAGAAAGCATATACTGCCTTAAATACAATATAATTCGAACGTGTTATATATAAAGAAAATAATTGTATCCACATATCATAGATATAAGCTACCTTGTATTCAAATGGCTCAACGTTGGGTCCAGCAGTATGATAAACAAGCTTATCTTCTAAGTTGCTCTTTATAAACTCGACAAGAGCCTCTTTGGAGCGCTGTCCACGATACTCAGACTTGAGTGGAACTCCAAACCGGACGAGCTTCAGTGTCGGATACTTGTTGACACGGTATTCGCCAGCAATTCCCGCTGAGGCAAGAGAACAAATAGATTTTACTAGCTTGTTTAACGGAAGTCGACAATAATATTGAGTGAATGAATCCACATAAACATCTTCTTACCGATTTTTTTGTTAACATATTTAAATCATTAAATTAACAGAAAAGTAGGCAACGGTTTGGCTTACACTGTGCATCGCAATCTACTTTAGCCATCGCAACACGGGCGGCATTCTGAAAATGGAGACACGTCCGTTTAATTGAGGGAACTAATGGAAAAGGAAAGGATTCCTTACCTTGTCCTGAAGGATGTCCTTGGCTGCTTCTTCAAAAATGGGAGCTAACATTTGACTAAAGTGGCACCAATCGGCATAAAAATTGATAAAAACTAGCTCATGTTTACCTGAAAAGCGGTGATAAAAATGATTCAAATAGAGGATTACAATAGAAAAAAGCCGAAAGGTAACTTACTTAATATTTCTTTAATGTTACCATCATTGAGTGGGATTACATCACCTCTGATGGGGGTAGTGAAAATCTTTGAAAAGAAAAAAAGAAGTATCTCATTATATTTATAGTAAAGCCCAATTCGTTTGATTCAAGAACCATGATATTTATTCTAAAGAAAGTATGACTTAAATTAAAGAAACGCGGTTACACTCTGCAGGTTTAAGAAAATATATCATAACACAATTCATTTTTTCATATAAAATATGTATTTATAGAAAGTAAATTTTTATCGATAACAAATCAAGAATGTGAGCAATTTGGGAGCAAATAAAAAAACAGAGAAATTATTATTTGCCCCTTCCATGTATGGGATTCTAAAAACTAACAATTCTAAAAATTAACATTACACATTCAAAAATATGAGTTTCCAATAGCTAGGTAATGTATTAGCAAGTAGTTCTGAATTTATAAAATATAGCATCTGAATTTCTTACAACGAGACTATTTATAATACAGATATGGTAGAGTAAAGGCAACACATTGCATATGCCTATTATTTTAAATGTACTTCCAAAGATAAGAATTATTATGGCTACAACGTAGAAATTGAAGACAAAAGTGGATCAAACAGGGTTGGAAATATAACTTTATAACTCCATCCCTCAAAAAATACAAGAAATTATAAGAAGATTTGGTCATCTTGGTCAGAATTACAACATGAGGAATTATCAAGGATTTTCAAGGTAAACAAATAAACAAAAATGACAAAACAAGGATTAATTATTTCAACCTGGCGGGCCAGACTGTCTTGCTACGAAAATTCCGTCATCTAATGAAATTAAAGCTATTTTATCAAAGATTGTTTAGTGTTTCATTTCAACATTTTTTGTAATTTATGTATTTATTGCATTTATTACTAGTACATTTTATGAAATGTCAATATATCGTGAGGTTATTTTTGAGTATTTATTGTTTATATTACTGAGTATTTACGTACATAGTACTCCTGTATCCTGTATCTGAGTTTATATTCTATGAGATTATTGTACATAATTTCATCTTTTTTGGCAATAAAGTATTATCTTATCTTATTCTAATAATAAGTTTCTCAGGTTTGTTTCATCAGAAAGTATATGTTATAGTTGCGGTATTTCTCTGTCCTCTTCTGTTGAAATTATGGTTTGGAGGAGCACGTGTCGGCTCTTTGATCTAAAATAGCCAGGTATAATGGGTGCTATCTTGGTGCTACAATATAATGATTTTTAACTCACAATAGGTTTTCACATTTCATTATAGTCATAATGTAAATAAGTGAAGTTCTAATTTTAATAATTAAGTATATAAACAAATGACCATCACTTAGTTATTGTTGGAATACAGTTTAGAGATGAGAAGTATTTCTTTATGAGATATGCAGCGAGACGTTCCTTTACAATGTGTGTCGGCTCTTTAGTCAAATAATTAATTATATCAGTTAGTCTGTTTCTTAACTGGGACTGAATTACTCCATCGAGATGAGGGGTACTCTAGTAAGATACTCAAGCCTAGGCAATAATAATCGACAGACATATTTAGTAAGGTCAACAGGTAATAGAAACTCATAAATGTAGATGTTCCCAAAATGTTTATAATAAATGTTGTAAACAAATTTAGCGTGTGTGCAAATTGAGACAGGTTTGTCTGGTATTGGCAAAAAATTTAACGTATTGTGAAAACGACTGTAGATTATTGCTAAGTCAAAACAAGATATTTGTTTATTAGAAAAAATCTTAATAATATTTTCTCTTGATTTTGGAAATGGCATTAAATTTCACATAAACTTAGTACAAGACAGAATTTATTTTTACAACTCCATAAAACTAATGCAATTGTTATGGCAAGACAGTCTTCCCGGCTTCAAATGGTTAAACAGTTCAAGAATATTTTGAGTATATATAAAAACTAAATTAGTGATCTAGAATTGTGAACCATAATTAATTATTTAGTTCACAGTGAAATGTCCACTGATTTTTGCACAAAAAAAATCATGGGCAGATCATTTTTACTCTTGTCACATCTTTTTTCACATATAATTTGAGCAATTTGACGACCTTAACACTAGGAAATTAGTAGTATTGTAGAGTAGTGTGCATACTTTTATATCAATAATGTTTATTTAGTAGAATTATTTATAGTTTGGTATGTGTAAATAATGCTAGCATAATTTTGTAATAATTTATTTATATCAAATTCTGAATAGTCAGTAAATATAGTTGAGATATATTTTTAAAGAAAAGGTTAAAAAGTATTTAAACAATTACCAATTACAATTAACCCTTATCCACTGGTCAAATTTTGATATACACTACTACCAGAAAAGGGTCGATTACACATCCCAGTAAGTGATAAAATTTTCATGTATAATTTTACAATAAAAAGTTATCAAACATACACATTTGGGATATGGATTTCTTACTTGAATATTAGAAAACAAAATAGTTTAATTAATGCATGGAGTTGTGTTTAGTCAGAAAGTAAAGACTACTTTTTCTAAATCGAATGTATAATTAATCAATACTGTTCCCAAGGCGAAGTTATTGATAATTATACTGACATTTTTTTATTGATTATACTGAGACTACATGAAAAAAGTAAGGTGTACCTGCAAGAAAGTATAGTTATATTAATAATAGTTGATTAAATATTTAAATATTGATTGTTTGTATAGATATAGATTACTATTTTCAAAGTCAATAACTTCAATAGTAGACAGTATAATTTCAGCATTAATAACAAAATCTTGGATCTAAAAAAAATGCATGGTGTACACACAATACCAATCATGTTTATGTTTTGGGCATGACAGTTCTAAACATGTTCTGTAGAATGATTGTATTTTCCTGTCAGTGTCATCCATGTAGGGTCCACCATGAATAGGGGCAATTGCAGCATGGAGAGCAGTCACATCAATTCTGATTAAGTCAAACGAATTATTTTTGTCTTTGGAAACCCTCTACCAAACGTCTTTGTATGAAGAGGTTCCATCATGTCAACACAACCGGTTTTATACATGGGCAAATTGCTATGATGTTTGACATATGGAGTGATACAGGATCCTAGTGTCATGACGTGGCGTATAATTTGTGTTCTATCAAGCACCATCCTCATTCACATCAAAATCACTATATCCCAGTTAGGTATTATTGTTTGGTGTAAATCGAAAAAAAAATTCTAGTGGTTATACACTGAGCAAGTGGGTACTATAAGAATAATTATTTTTTGGCAATATAATGTTAGACAAATGTAAGGAAATTCTTATCAGGCTAATAAGCTACATTTTCACTATATGTTCAAAGTGAATGATTTGTTTAAACATATAGTGTATTAGTAATACAAGTTTTTAACAAAACTATATTAAAAAAGAAATAAAATATTATGGATCAACCTCCCCCCATTCACCACTTAAAAGAATAACCCATAAAAAGGAAGACAAACAATGAACACAAACCCTGTCAGTGTGGGTTAATAACCCAAAACTGTCTTCACAATCCATGGCGTTGGGATTCAATTGTTAACAAAAAGAAACAATAATTGTTATACACCATTCTCATGACTCTTTTCTATGCAAATTGTATGACCAATATATTAACCTTTTTCTATTTGTTTATATACAAAATTGGGTGTATTAACATGAAATAAGAACGAATATTAAACTGAGCAAACATTAAATTAAGTGAAAACTTAAGTCCACACCACACACCCCAATATAGAGCCCATTGTTGGCTTAGACAAGTTCTACCACTTTTACAGAGTAATGGGAGGTAAGATTGTCTCTGCTTAAAACCCTTTTTCCAGTGAGATGTATTGTGTTTGGGATAAACTCTTTCTCAAATTACATTTTAAACATTTTCAAATCATCCATTGAGGGACACATTGTAGAAATAAAATAATCCTATCTACTCCAACAACCTAACTAATTAACCATGCACTAATCAATAAGCAGTGCCAATTTTTTTGTACATAATTACTACCTACACAATTAACTAGATACCTATCTAACATGTACAGTAAACAGCAGAAAACTTTTGTGGTCTGAATTACCATCCTGACCCAAATTACCCATTTTTAAAGTACTTATGTTGTATTAAAACAACATAAAATGTTGAAACAATGTCATTTTTTTTATAAATGTCCCTTGAATTTCGAATTTATATAAATTTATATATAAATTACATATTAAACATCTGTGCCCAGGTATACAGATTCAAATATTGCTTGCTAGAAACAGTTATCTATGTAAAATCTCAAGTTATGAAAACTCAGAAAATTCTCAATTTCTATTGGCTAATATAAATAATTATCCTGTTTAATTATTATAACATAATAATGCACACATTTAATGTTCAATACAATCGAATTCAACCAGGATGGCAAGGGTAAACTCAAAACAAAATCAAGGTATATCTGAGTATATATTTTGAGACAATCCAAGTAGTATAGTTGACAACTTATCATAACAAAAATACTATTTTCCAGACTGACAAAAAGTCCTATTAGGTATATAGTTTGTTCATAGTATGTACACTACACAGTTATAATTAGTATTAAGTTTATATGAAAAAACAAGATTTATCTATAGAAGTCCACTCTCAATCAGTTTTATTTCTTTGCAGCCATTGCAAGAAGTGCCGTTGCCCAAATCTCATCTTCCCTGACTTCAACAAGGGCTTTCAATGCTCTCTTTATAGTCTCTTTCAAAATCGTAACATCTTGCAAGTCAGATTGTTTCTTCTCAAGTTCATTAGTGTAATGTGTGTAGGCACCTCGGCAAATATAATTATCTATTGATTAAATTATT
Source organism: Vannuccia rotundouncinata (assembly GCA_034780395.1). Lineage (NCBI taxonomy): Eukaryota > Metazoa > Platyhelminthes > Proseriata > Coelogynoporidae > Vannuccia > Vannuccia rotundouncinata. The sequence goes on along the minus strand of JAUZNC010057492.1, from coordinate 6,928 downwards.
ACCTCTTCAAACAAGTGCTAATTCAATATCATACAGCACATCTTAAAAAAAAGACATCAATGGCTTCGCAGATTGGATTTTTCAAAGGAATGGAACAACCATGTTAGGTACAGAAATAAAAAAAGTGTAGCTTTCAGTCTTTCAACACTCCATTGAAGCAACCAAATGATATGACATTAGGTTTCACATTCTCACAATATTGCTCCAAGTTTGGTAAAATGTCTAGAGAATGCTTAGCAATTGCCAGGTTTTCACAACAGTGGACTGAAAAAAACTTCAGTGAACATACATTTGAGGCCATAATTTCAATTAAATCCCTGCTTCTGACTGGAATGTCATTGAAAAGATAGTATACAGAAGAAAAAGATTCATGCAGATTCCAGCAACAGTTTACAGTATAATTTTTTAATATATTAGTCTTCAGATTTTGAATAATTTTCTTCTCAAAATGGTTTGGTCAATTTATGATCATTATTTAAATGTTTACTCATATGCATTAGATATTATGAGTGTATCTAAAAATAGAGAAAAATATAAAATTGTCAAAAAAATATTTTTTTTAAATTAATGTTTAGTAAAATATAAAAAAATTAAAAAAGCATTATTATAAAAAATAGTGTGCTTTTTACACTTTTTAAGAAGGCATTTTAAATAAATAAAATTTGAGAATCTAAGTATTTAGAAGTAGATGGTTTAAAATCAAAGTATATTCAAGTATATACTTGTCTTCAGAGTATGGCTGTTCACCCTGTTCAACAAAGTTGACTGATCTATTTCTATATATAAACTAGAGGGTTGTTAATTTAACAGATTTTTTTGTAAACTAAAATATAAAAAAAATTATTTATATACACTGAAAAGTAATAAAATACTGATAAATTGATAGAATACAAAATAATGTAAGAATAAATATAATAAAAACCAAAGAATACAGGAAATTAACAAGATGAAATCAAGCATACAGTCAGTCTCAATTACTGAATCAGAAATTATATTATATTTACTTTTGACCTATCAAAATTGAGTATTCCTGAACTTCCATTTATTTCTCCCCCATGTACCATGCAACTAGAAGTCTTTGAAAAATGTATTACACTCAGCACCAGGTTAATTAAACATAACTTTATTGATTATTGATTTAGCTGAAAACAATTTTTAGAATTCTACTTACCCATTAAAAACTGATTCATCTGTCTCTTACTACATTATCTAAACCTAATTTTTTTTAACAAAATTTAAATATCTATTAAAGAACTGTATTCTCTATCTATATATATTATGATAAAGTCAATTTCAAGAAAACTGGATCAGCCTCAAAATGTTATTTAAAGCCCATATCACTATTGCAGCTCACATTCTCCAACTTAGCACTTTGATCAGGTCATCATTAGGCTGCCAAACACTTAAGATCCATAGCTCTCTGGGGCTGGAAAACAGTGATGTTGGGTGAGTAAAGTTTTAGATGATCATTGATCATCTAAAGATCATTGAGAGGTCTAGCAGTGAGATGGGAGCACCAATCCACTATCATTGATTAATCATTGTAGCTCACATAATATACATGCAGTCAGTATCATTGATTCATTACTGGATCTCTACACAATATGCATAAATTCAGTAATCATTAATTTATCTCTGCAGGAACTTATGCTGACTAAGAGTATTTCTATTTAATAATTCAGTAATTATCATAGGCAGCGCCAAGAGGGGGCTTTGGCAACTAGACTTTGGCAACCCTCTCAGAGAGTTATGCCCCATGAAAGTTGTACTAGATAAAATGACATGATTGCTCTAGTTGGTGCCTCCATTAAACTATAAGAGATGGAATGGAAGGGTCATTTATGTGCAATCTTAAATATTGAAATTTGTACTGATTAAAGTATAATTTCATCCTATCTATCACAGCTTAAATAGAAAAAGTTTAAGATTCAAATTGTGAGAAAACTACACATTCCATGGTTATCATTCCTTGCACTAATGAATGAGCACTATGATCATGCCATTAATTATCTAACAGTTGTTGACATTTTCTTAAAACTCCACCCATAAAAAAAGGGACTGTCGAATCACATTTTAGATTGACAAAAGAATTCTTTTTCTTTTTGGTCACATGAAATAAGGATTAAATTGATAAAAAAATATTTGGGTGGTCTGATAATAATTGGTTTGTTGAGGCAAGCTTCTTGTTATCAGAAAATTATTGGTATAGGTGCACTTACATAAATATTTTTATTTTTGTGTTAAGTATTGTATTTTATGTTATTGTAATTGCTTTTTGTAAATTACCAAATAAAGTTTGATGATATAAGTATCAGTCTAGAATGATGTTGTTTTTTTCCATTTAAGGTTTGTATAACAACAGTTTAATTTCATCTCTTAAAAAGAGGCTTGTCAATTGTTTAATTAGTCTTGTTGATACCCTTCTTAGAAGTGCCCCCGCTCCCTCCTTTCTAAAAGCAGGCACTATTACTGATTATTTGTCATGATATCATACAGCACTGGAGCAGTAGATGTGACACACTAGTTAAAAAATTGTTTTCCATTTGTCTAATTGAGAGAATTCCATAATACAGTAATCCTACTTCTATTTATTTACATAAAATTATTTCTAATTAAAAAAAACAACTTGCCATCTCATCTGGTCAGGTAGTTTATAAATTTCCCTTGCCCAACATGATTTTTAATAATCTCTGGCAAGCACCCCTGATAATGCAGCCAAAAAACTATTAGATTGTGTCTTCAAAAGAATTCATTAAAAGTATTTTTAAAGCACTGTTTACCAATATTATAAAATGAAAGAAGTCTGATCATTGTGAATATTATCAAATGATAAATTTAGTTTTTTTTGTTTACGATATGTGATTCAATACATTCAGTATAAAATTATCAATATAATATTACTTACATTTAGATATATACATATTATACAAGTTATGTAAAATTTGGGGAATATATCCATCACAGTTATCGTTGTTGCCGTAACCTAGAAAAAATATTTTCTCTTCAAACTTTCTGCCAATGTTTCCTTGCGTACGTAGCGTTATTAAAACAAATATTATTCTGAAAATAGCATAAAAATATTACTGAAATGTGTTTATCCTATTAATATCAATACACCCCATATTATTTACTCTGTTGTCATTTTAAGCACTTTTTGAGAATAATATTTATGTATTAAAGTTAGGAATTTTTACGAATCGGTATATATAAGTGTGGTGTTTTGTTCCGATGAAAAAAAAATGTAAGTCTTTACTATTTTGCAAGTGAATTAATAAAACGTAATCTGTATACTTCCAATAGAAAATTTTTTTCCATCCATGAACGAAATCGCAAGGTGAAAACTGGGACAGAAACAAGGTCTGAATATGTGTAAAGGGAGGCGTTTAAAAAATGTTTGTGTGTAACTCGTACCCTGAATGTAACAATAAAAAGTCTTCTTTCTAAACGACTTGGTGATCGGATGATTTCGCCGATCTATTATGTTATATATATGTTAGCTCCCAAACTATTGGATATTATTTTTACGTACATATATATATTCAGCAATATAATATAAACATCTAACATTTATAATTCCGGTAATATTTTTATAAATGGCTGCTGTTTTGCAATAAAACTTTCCGCGACATCAATTTCTGATAATCACCGGCAATATTTTGCATCGATATATTTTAGAAATCGTGCATATAAAAGCCCCTGATCGCAATGACAGATTATTAAACAATCAAGTATGGAAGCATTTATAATAAAAGTAATCAATTTATCAAAATCCAATGATTTCATTTTCCCACTGCTGTCTGATAAACGATATTTTTACTTTTATTATATTAACTGTAACACTACAAAACTTTAGACATTATCAGTACCTGTAATTCTCTATTTCACATGAAAACTAGCACCTCCGATTTCCATTTGGTGCCTTTTCTTGTTAAATATATAGGCTTGATGCATACATTTCTGCGTTTTTATTGATAAAATTGTAATCATAACGTATAGAAGAGAGTCTAATTGAGAACAAACATACAATTTCAAGAGAGATAGCAAGTTATTTAGAAAATTGCCACCAGACAACAGTTTTGAGACATTTGAAAAAAGATATGAAAAAAAATACATTGCATCTAAATGGGTTCCACATCGATTATCTTCGGAAAATATGAAATTGTCGGCTAGCTCATTTGTGCTCAAAATTTAGCAAAGTTTAACTGTAACCATATCTTGAATCAACGTATCACTGTAGATGAAACTTGGCTCTTTTGGGATACTGATGGATGTAAACGCAGGCAGCCAAAACTGATTTTGGGTAGGATCTGCTGATATAACCCATATGGGGGTTAAACAAACACCTATGACAACTCGAAAATAAATGGTCACACTATTCTGGGATGTTATAGGAGTACTTTTAATTAAAAATTTGTCAAAGAACACAACAATTACTGCCCAACTGTATTGCAATTCGCTTGAAGAGTTGAAAGATGCTTCAATGCAAAAACGCCGCCGAATTGCAAATCAAGGATTTTAAAACTTTCATTTCCTTCATGATAACGCACGCCCCCATACTGCACAACTGACTCAACAAAAGCTGGCCGAAGGCTTTTCTGTTGTTCCTCACCCTCCATACTCACCAGACCTGGCACCATAAGATTATTGTCTATTCAGCTCAATGAAGCTGGTCTAAGTGGAGCCACCTACAATGGAATGGAAGAAGTTGACTTTGCGTTACACCACTGGATCGAAAGCAAAGAGGCAGATTCCTTTCGCAATGGAATTCATATGCTACCTCAAAGATGGCAAGGGTGTATCGATGCAGAAGGGAATTATTTCCATAAAATGCACGAACATGATTTATAGCGGATTAATGTTGATTAATAACGGCTGAGCTGTACATATTCATGAGACACTCTGTTGTATATTCTTCTGTTATTGTAAATAAATGGGACACTGTTATTCGGGGTGTTTATCCATAAAAAGGCAGAAACTTATGCATTTAGCCTATATATACATTCCTTTTTATTATTTATTGATATGCAATAATATTTGTCTAGTGGAAGTTAATAGTATATGATATCTGTGCTCAAAAACATAAATTTTGATAGCGCAAAAACGATTTTTTACGAAATTACCTACATATCTATAAATAAGAAGGTCACATTATAATAGAACTATAAATATAATACTCACGTTTTATATGTATTTTATGATAGTTAGATATAAATATTTAGAAAGTAGATTACTTATGGCAGGATGTATAGTTTATACGATTGTTCGAAATATTATATATGGGGTCGATCACATATAACTCTGAGGATCCACATTTACAGAAGAGTTCAAGCAGAGGACGCTTTACAGAAGAGTTCAAGCAGACATCCAAGCTACATTCATGTAAACCTTAACTATTCTAAATATCTGTTGGATGGAGACAACTACCGAATAAGTTAGTTTTGTGATCCAACTTGTTAGCAGGATTCAGAAATGAACCAGCCTTTCTTCGAAAATTAATTTTTTTATTAAAAATATTATTTAAAAATCCATTCTTGAGAATGTTAAATATTGTTTTAGTTAATTTAATTGTGTTACGTATATTTACTGGTTATATTGTGATTTCAAAAAACAATTTTATATTATTTAGCATTTTAGTTATAAATAATATATAGTACTATAGTAGTAGTACGTTAATTATATACTTTTTTATTATGAAAAAGTTGTTATCATTTGTAGTTAATAAATCTATTCAAATAGTGTATATTACATGCATTATCGACAAATGTACTAATAATTTTTATTAAGCTAGAATTGTGTAAACTCAGAAATTTTAATAAACTTAATAGTAAGATTGAAAAAATAAACATAAACAGTATTTAATTTTAACAAATGAATATTATTATTTGCGTGAAAGGAAAAATAAGGGAATAGCCTTTTTTATAGTTTAAATCGTATAATTCACTTAATAATATAATAATTTCATTTTTGTAGAATTAATTAATACTAAATTTTCTTTTACAAGAAATACGTTATGCTTAAAAGCAATAATTTATATATATTAATTTATGTTGCCTAATTCCTAATATGAGAATTTACCATTTACTGTGAGCATTTGTCAGAAATTGTTTAATTTTTGAGTTTAAGTAAAATATTATTGTATGATAAAATCATTTGGTTTCATTACACAAATAATTTAAGTATTCTGTCGAAAAATCTGTTTATTTAAAATGAACAAATTAGTTGTACAAATTTAATACACATATCAATTAAAAATTCCAATAAGTTACATATTATTTTATCAATCATATTAAGTCAAGCTGTGTGATTATTGAATACTTAAAAGAAAAAAACAGATTATTCAAAAAAAAATAAGCGAACAGGTTATTTTCCAAAATCTTGGTTTAATGAATGATTATTTATGACAATAAAAATTTAGTCTTATAAGCAAATCATTTCATTAAATTTTGACCAATTTAATTTCTATTTGTAGTTCAATATTTTCTTTATAATATTGATATGACATAATTTTGTGAGATTTTTGTTAATAATTTAATACAGTAAAACTGTGATTTAAGATAGAATTATGTAAAACAAGAGTATGATTTATATAGCACGATTAATTGTTCCTCACTGGAGATTAAAAGGTTCTCAACTTATTGCAAAGGGGTGTGCAGTCAAACTTTTTGTTGATACAAAAGATACGCAACATTATTTATTTTGAAATTATAAAACAACTGAAATTCCCACCCTATCGGTACTCTTATAAAATTATGAAATTGTTACCGAATATCTCAAAATATAATTTTTGAACAAAACATTTATAATTTCAGATAAAAACGTCAAAATCCGAAGTTATTATTTTAAGTAAATTGTATTGATGAACGATCGCTAACGAATTTATGAAACCCAAATCTTTAAGTCGTTATTTCGGGTGCCCGAAGTATTTACA
>JAUZNC010057491.1:0-12694 GCA_034780395.1 Vannuccia rotundouncinata | reverse complement strand
TATTTATGAATGTTATGATTGTTTAGCTAATTATTTTTTGACTATAATTAAAAGTAAAGAAGGAGCTATATATATATGGTACCTATAAATAAATTTTATTGATCCATTTATCCATTTATTAATTTAATTTATACGTCAATGGTATATAGACAAAAATTAGAACGCATATATATGTATATTTAAACTCAGTAGAATATATGTAAAGATATGAACCTACAGACAAATGCACAGGCTATATGTATATATATATCTCACAAATTTACTTAAACTCTCGTCCGCTAAATAGCCCCTCGCGGCTATATTGCCCTAAAATCTTAATATTTGTTAACTCTAAATATAAATAACTCTTAAATGTAGGGCGCCTAATTACAAGTTAGAGCCCCCCCCCCCCCAACAAAAACAAGGTCCGCAATCCCTGAATAATACCTATAGTTTGTAAGAATATGATTTTTTAAATAAAATGTTAAGCAATGCTACACCATTTTATAATTTTCATTGTTTTAAATCAAGAAGTGTAAAAGCGTATCTATTAATTTTTCAAAATTTATTTTAATAGATACACAAATTATATAGTGATATTTGTCGTTCGCCTAATACGTACATATAAAAACATTTTTGAAATGAACCATTTACATATTTAATCAATTCAAGAGCCGTCAATTAAGTAAAATCTAAAATTCTTTTAATCGATGTGAACATATTAAACAAATACAATTAATTTGTAGTGTTATTATTTTTTAAAGTTCTTATTCATATTAAGTACCTACCTATATTTAATTCTGCGGCAGCAAATATGTGGTTTACTTAATATAGGGTTTAATTAATTAAGCATAACAATTTAAATCTTACATTCGAATTATTAAGATAAATAACTACCTAAACATGTAATAGAAAAGTTCTTTTCAATATTTTTTTACTATATTATTTAATTTTAATATTTTATCTATATCCAAATCTGAAAAACATTTAGGAATCATTCAACATTTATTGAACAATGCTTTGATTTGAAATATATGTTAAAAGATTGTAACAAGAATATATATCTATATATATATAGATTCACACAAAAAATATAATGCGGATTAATTAAAAAGGTATATTTTGTTTAAATTAAACTTTAAAAGATTACCTTAAAAGACAATTACAACACAACACATCACATCAAAAAAATATAGTTATCAAAGATTGTTATGGGGTTATACGTTATATAGGGAGGTTGACAAAGAGAGCAGCTAGGGAACGATTATATTGCGGTTTCTCGTGGTTAGTCTGCAGTTTCATTTCGAAACATTCGTATAATTTTGGTAATGCAATTTCTAATTGTTTTGCGAATGTTATGTATTGATTATATTGCATTATTGTGGTAATAAAGCTTGCAGTTAGTGTGCGTTTATCTGAGTCATAGTATTATTGGCTAGTTGATGTTGAGGATCGATATTGCTTGTATTTTTGTTGCTGTAGTTGTTGTGATGAGCACTCCTGCCTCGGGAGACTAGAGAGTCTTCCGTACCTGCAGGACCGCTTCTTTCTGGTGGGTCGCGAGTATATATAGAGGCGGATGTGCCTCGCCAAACAGGTCGTTGTTGAGTTTGATGGTTCTGGGGCATTCTTGTAGCCAATTTTCAACGGTGTGAGGAACATTAGGGAAGTGAGGACAGGATGGGTCCTTTGTATGGTCTAGAAGATGTTGATAGGCTCGGAATGACCGCTATACGAATTCTGGCCAGAAGTACAGCATCTTGACGGTTGAGGCCAATATCATTGATTTTGGAGTAGTTATAGACTGCTTTGATTTTTTGATGTATATACATTTTTTGTGTTTTATGTCTATGCCAGAATAATATGTTATTATATTATTAGTATAATATTAATTTTATTTATATACAATAATATAAGAACTGTTATGTTATTGACTTTTATAATATTCAAGTATTGATTGTTACAGTTATATCGATATTATGTTATGATATTTAAAAAGTCAACGTTGTATATAAAGTCAGCGTTGGATACATTTTCATCCAAATAATGACCTCTAATTTATTGTTATTAGTTAAGAGTTATTGTGTAATGATTAGGTTTTTCAGTTTTATTAAAAAGTACACAAGCAATAATCAAAAAGTGCCCAGACAATAGTTTGAAACTGCACCACACAATCATATTAATATCACTAATAACAATACGTTGTTGTACTCAAAATTCATCCAACAACATCGTCCGTTATCGCGGACTCTGTTGTTGGATTTATTTTTCGTACAATAACTCTATATTGTTTGATAATATTTACGTATTCTATTATTAAGATTGATAATATTCATTTAAGCTACCAAATAATTATTATTTAAAATATTTTAAACAATTAAAGTGTTAATTGAACAACTGTATTGAACAATCTGTCGATTCTAACGATATAATTGGACAATAACTGACTAAGTCAATAAAAAAGGTGTCTTAACAATACTGTGCAAATTATAGTTGATGACTTAGTTTTATTATCATCTATTTTCAAAGTCACCATTATGAATAAACTCTGCCAAGTACCCGACTTAGTCGCTGACTTACTAAAGTCATCAATGAATTAAAAACTTGTCAAAGTCAAAACACTAAGTCGCTGACTTTATTAAGTCACCGTTATGAATACCAGCCTTGAAATCTAAAATTAAATGCTTAGCAAAAAACGGTAAAAATTCATTTTCCAAAGGTTGGAATCCGCCCGAAATGATTTTGATTCAATGGAAGATGTTAATATTGTTAATAATTTATTATAATTGTGTTAATAATTTGAATTTTTTAAATTTTTTTTATGAGCTATATTTTCAGAGTGACAGATGCACAAAGATTACAAGAAGCATACAACACGAACCCTTTCGGGTCGCAGCAAACGACTGACACAGCTGTCAGCCAGGGACGAGGTAAGTGATTTTTGGTCCGAACTGGGGTTCGAACCCACTGCCATTAGGTTGGCAGTCTAACGCTCTAACCTCTGGGCCACGCGTCCCCAAAAATATAATATAATTGTAAAAATATAATAAAAAAAATTATTTTGGATTTAACGCGCATTTTTTCATATGGACAGACTCATAATTGTTAAATGAAAAATGTAAAAGTGAACAGCAGTGAGTGTGTACATAAAATCCAATTAAACACGTATTTATGTCTATGGATAAAATCTCTATTATCTAATTAAATAGATTTCATTTTTAAGACCTATAATTTTGGAAACAAGAAATATCTGTGCATTATTAGTCGATTGGTCTTTCATTTTTTATGGTAGCGTGGGGGGAAGGGATTTTTTTCATTTCACAATTTCTCAAACAATAATATAATAATATATATTATACTACCGTATCTAAAATGATTAATAAATAATTTTATATTAAAAGTGAATTTACTTTTTTCAACAGTCAGGCATTTGATTAAAAAAAAACTTTGCATATAGGAATTTTTTGCATATTTAAGATTTTTATAAATAATAAAAAAATGTTGTCCTATCCTTTTTTAATTATTGTATATATAATAAGATTATTTAAAAATAGGTTAATTTTTTTAATTGTATCGGTTTTGAGGGGGGGCGCCCATCAATAAAGTTGGTTATCCTCCACTGGTTAAGAAGATATTTTATATATTTTTCTAAATCAAAGTTTATAATATTTTAAAATTATTTTTGAAAAAAATACTTTCAGTAAAACGTGTCTAATAAAAATGTTGAAACTTAAAGTCTAAAGTCTATAATTTGTGTGTATTATAGTACCTGAATATATTTATATCTCATTTTATAGAATTTGCTATTTAGCCTTTATCCAGAAAATCAATGAACGGTAATCTACATTGTAAATACAGAGTTATGTGAATGACTCTCCTACGCAAAAGTTTAACCAATCAGGTGTAATCTTGATATCAAAAACTGTTGGGTTATTCTACCTATCTAACCATAGATATAAAACTTTATTGGATATAAACAATAAATAAAGCAAGTATATAAATCGTGTAAGAATAAAGTGTATTCAATATAAAATATTCTCTACCATAATTGTGAGGTTTGTCATTAATTAGAATTTTATTTACACATTTTCTTGAATTTACTTTTTTTATCATTTGGTATTTTACAGATCGAAAATCGTTACATCAGTGCGAAATACATACGTTTGCATTACTAATGTCGATTTACAAAACAGAAGTAAGTGTGTCCACCCTCATTGTATTTTAAAAAAGAAGGCATTTTTACTTAAGTTGTTATTTAAGGAACCTATATATTCTTTAGCGATATTCTGAATCATCTAATTTTATAATTAAAAGATGCAAATAAATCATTTTTTAGTTGATTGATAAGCATTATCAAACTATCCGTTTCTAAGATCACAAAAACTTTTAGAAATGCCAAAAGTATACCCATTTCTATCATTTCTATAATTTTATAAAGAATATGAGCATTGCAAATAAGTAATTAATCAATTAAGTAAATTATGAGTAAATTGAATTGTTGGGTATTTTACACAAATATATTTTAACATTTTGTAATGAAATATATTTTGAGTAAGAAAATCACGAAGTAATCGTTAAAGAACCGATATCTAGAACAAACTATTGGGTGATTGTTTTGATTCGAATCTAGATTTAAAGGAAAAAAATGAAAAGAAATAACTTTAATTTAAAATTGTTCAATTCGCATAATTTACATTATTTTTTGGTGTAATATTCACCTATAAGTTCACATTAAATCTGTGTCGTTCACAATACATCTTTTGCTGTCGAAATATTGGCGTATCATAAAAGTATATCTCTACCATTGATTAAAATATTTTTTTATAACATTAAATTATATAATTAGTTCAAATTATTTATAAAAAGTACCTAATGATGTTCATGAAGTTCGCGTACTTATGCTTTTTTAATTTTATTCTTAAATCATGGATTTTCATTAAATTCTGTGTTAGTGATGAAATTAATTCAATTGTATATCCAAAATTTTCAAAACGTAGAAATAAAAAATATTTATTTAAGTTATATATTGTCTATAAAAAGAGGTTCACACAAAAGGTGTTTAAATATAAGAAACTATATTTGGGCTTGAGTTGCTGTTAATATTGAAAAATGACACAAATTATTTATTGTACGTCAATATCTATACGTCTGTTATTTTTTATGATATATCTTCAATGATTCCTCAACATGACATTTGACAGACAATTTGAAGATAAAATTGAATTAATCAAAACATTTTTTGGCACCTCATTCATTATATTATAAAGAATCGTTTTCTAACATGAACATTTCGGTCAAGGTACAACTTCTTCAGGTCAGAAATCGTCTCGTGCCTCCTTATAGACAATCCATGATATTATTTCGAGTTAAGAAATCGGATCCAGAAGAGACACCCCGTGATTAGAATTGATAAGTACCTGTATAAGTATGAGATCAATCTCACCTTAAATTTCAGACAATTATAGTACATGTTTTATTACATTGTAGTGATTTCTGAGTCAACACAGCTAACGTAGAAGGATGAGTCATCATACAGTCTATATAAGGGCCCACTCCCCCCGCACACCTCATATGACATGAAACAACCTTTAGATCAATACCAAAATTAACTGACCTTGTTAATATTAGTAATAGTAAATTCTTAGTATGTGCTCTATACAGTGGCGGATCCATGATTTTTCACAGTGTGGGGGGGAGGCTTTTGTCTGAGCAAAAAGCGTAAGTATCTAAGTGTCCCTTAGATTCTGAAAGATTGACTCCTAATAGGTAGAATGCGGCGACTACCATATGACGATTTATCAATTAAGATTAATATAATTATCACGGCAAAATCAGCTTAGGAGGCACATTACCCTATTTTGGAAACTGCCACGTCCAAAGGAATAGTGGATATACTTAACGTCATGTGCTTTTGACAAATATCAATTAATAATTAGAATACATTATTATTAAAATATAATTGTAACCTCCCAGTTACATATGGTCTTTTGCAATATAAATAAAACGAGCAAATGATAATATAACAAATGGATCCGGGACACAATAAGAAGTTTTTTTTATTTAGAACTGCACAAGGGCCCATATACGAGGTTCGTTAAACTCGCTGATAAATTATGTGCGTAATTGGGGGTTAATATAATTTTACTTTGTTATCAAATTGTCGTCTATACGTTATATATTTTAGCGACGAAATTAAAATCTATTTGGTGTCGAAGCCAAATTTTTGAGACACTATCAAATTATTTATATATCTCATTTATCTTATATGCCAAACTTAAATCCAAGTGATATCAAAATCACTTTCATATAAAATAAGTATTGTATATAGTGACAAAAAAGAGTTTTAAAAGAGTTAATTAAAAGAGTTATATGCCTGAATCTGCATATTGCCGAAAAAAAATTTGTTAATAAAAAATTATAACAATATTTCGTATAATTAAAATTATATAATTTATAAAACAAAAATTTATTATTAATTGTGTATATTGTTCCCAATAGTTCCAAAATTCTCTTAAAAGTATTCCGCAATAGGTTATAGTTCTTTCAAAATTTGTATTTGACACAAAATCAAATTTGGCTATTATCCGATAGTAATCTACATACCGTTAGACTTGATCAATTTTTAGTTTGTTTTGGATATATCTGTCTACTGTTTTAGAATCTGGGCACCTTTCCTCATGATGGTATTCGCACTAATTTCGACAATAATGATCATTCTTCTCCTGATGCGTCGCTAATAATTCATCCTGAAAGTTATCCATCAATAAAAGTAAACTGACATCTCATAATGCTAACATTTATTATTCCCCTTTGATATCATGTTGTACTTTTAAATTTGAAACCATATAATGAATGAAATCTTTAGGATATAACAATCTTATTATAGACTTATATAAGAATTATAATATCTATCAACAATATTTATTTCATTAAACTTTTAGAGAAATCCCGTTCGAATGAGAATATGCGCAGGTTGCAGAGACGAAGTTGAAAGTTTTGACATGAATGTGTTTACGTGCAAATGCTGCTTCCGCTTCTTTCACGAGTGAGAATTATAGCTAGCTATACGTCATTAAATGATCTGTTGTGTTTCGCAATTATGGAAACGTTTGTTTTGGTCTTCTAAAATTAATTAAAATTATTTAATGTTAAATCGTATGAAATTTAAAATGGTGATACATACTTTTTATTTTTAAAATTTAATTCTAAATAAATTCAAAAATCAATTCAAATGAATCAATATTTTATCATATTTAAAACAACTAACAATTCCAACAAAAATTCACGAAATCAATAAATATAAGATATTTCTACTGATTTCTTTTTTTGGGTTCAAGTTTGTTGTTAATGATCTACAGTTAGTCAATTTCCATATTTTTTGTTTTATATTACTAAAAGTTATCATAATCAATCTAATTTATAAAACTATTTACTATTAAAAGTTCATGCTGCAAAGATTCAAGCTTGCGGACTTGTCTCGAATGTATCAATTGGCATCAGAACCACGACCAACTCACAGTAACTAATCTTGTTTCTGTGCAGCATCTGTCCGGCTTTCACGACATTCCCTCCGCGACACACCGACTACTGAACGCAGCTCTAGTTGAGTCCCAGCGAAAGGTTAGTTGGCTCTGGAAGGCTTCTTTGGAGGAGATTAGAGCTCAAAATGATCGTTTAAATAATATGCCCACTCTAGGTCAGCGCTTGGAAGCAAGAAAGCGGGGCATTGACATCAATGACCTTTAAGGCTTGTTACAATTTTAGAATTTCTTGTAAATAAACTACTTTCAATTATATATTTTCATGGACCGCATATATGTATATTAATTATATCGGAGGGCAACTCTTTCCAAATGATTACGATTCCCTTTTTCAGTCTGCAGTTACTCTATGAATTTCTAAAATTTATTTGCCGCCTATATATTCATAAAATTGCACGATCCACTATATAAAATATATGTTTGGTGACATTCAGTGATATTATGTAAACTGCTATTTTTTGTATCTCACATTATTACATGTTAAACCAAAAATGTAAATAGAAATTTATAGTCATTTGTATATTAATATTATGAAATTGAGTTTAAAAACATGAGAACGAGAATTGTTTAAAATTATTCTTTTAAGATTTCTTACGTTACAAACATGTAGGTATTCTTAAAACCTCAAAAACTGAATATTTTATTCTTATCTATTTATTAATATTATTATGTTTATACTTTAATGATTTATGTCAATTAGAATATACTCTCACACATGTATAAAATCTAATATTTTGCTTTCTATTTATTAATTTTGTAATATGCATATTTATTTATATTGATTAAACATTGTATAACTTAATATTTTGACCTTCAAGTTCTTTATTTTAAAATACAACATTTTGTTTATACGTTTAAGATTAAGATTATACAAAATCAAGATTAAGCATATAAATAGAGTCTTTTCATGTCTAAAAAAATATAAAAAATTGGCACTTATATTGATAATGAATAATATTATTGAAATATAATATACTTTTCTGCTTTTTCCAGTTCTATTTCAAACTGAAAATATAATGTTATGTCATCTCATTCAAAATATTTTAAAAATGTATAATAAAATCATCAAATACTTACTTTTCTTTTATTTTATCTAAGCTCGTAAGTAAATTTAATTAGAATTTTGCATAAAGAACATAAAGAGATGCCGCGAAAATATTAAGGATTGTTCTCAAGTAGGTACTCATTCTATTATTCTCATGATTACAATACATAATATATACATATTACACTTTTACACAAGGGATACGTTTATATTAATATAAGTGCATAAATTAGTGCATAAATAAACTCTTATAATCACACTTATAAGTATAAATTTCTATCTAACATATCATAAGTATTGATCACGTGTTGCCAAATAGTTATTGATTGTTAGATTTTTTTTAAATTGTTTGCGTATATATGTAAATTAATACGTACATTTTAGTTTTCTTAAAATACATACATTATATTAAATAAAAAACCTTTTCCCGGCGCGCAAAAGGATACGCCTAAATTTTTAATAGTTTAAAATATATTTATTTTGCTGATTCATTTAAAAATGTATTCAATTCAAATTAACGCTCTGGAGCCACTCTCGAGTACGAGTTGAGAAGCCGGTTGAGGTTGATAATTCCGACATAATGAGACTTTCCGTCACTAACCGACGTCACTGTCAAGATGTTGATAAGGCGATGTTCTTGATCGTCGACATGCTGGCGGGGATAGCCACAGGCCCTAAGCATGCGTAGAGGATGGTCTTCATTCTCCTCGATCCACTCCAATAGATTAATGAAGAGTCCCGGGTTCAGCTTCTCAAACCGCAAGATATCGACAGCTGTGATGGGGAAATTCAGGCCGGTAAAGTTGAGCTCGTTAGCCGACTTATCGGAAGGTGCTGTTCGGTCCCGATGAGAATTGATATCATTGTAGTGCAGGATGGAGAGAACTGCATACATGAAGCAGTCGTTATTGCCCCCGTTGTTGATGTTGATGACGGCCCTCTTCGCCTTGAGTCTTGGCGGGAGTTCCACTGCCCCGCGGCCGCGACGGTTGGGAACGCTATGGTAGGGGGTGATTCTCATATCGAATCACTCGACCGTCTCAATTACCCAGTTGGAGTCATTCTGGATAAATTCCTCGATCTTCCTCATAAGCCCGACGATCCCGTCAGTGAAAAACGACTCACTAGTCACAACCATTATAGCTGGAAGTGAAAAGATTTGCTCTTCAGAGCGCAGAATATCACCGGTACAGGGGTTGATTTGGAGGATTCTCAGGGCGAAAACGGGCTGGACCTTGCACTCTGTGCAGCCATTGAGTAGGGTCGCTACCGTGCGGTTGATATCCTCTCGGATGGATGATAGAAACTCGAGAGGTTGGATGGGAGTATCAAATAGCTCAAACCGTATGTAGCGCACGGCACCCTTCATAGCTGAGCGGTTCTGAAAACGATGCACTACGTCGTTGCTATATTCCATCAATACAGGTATGGGTTGTGGTAAACAGTTCTGGCGATGAGAGTTTAACTCAGAATAGTCTCGGAATATTTGTGAGCATTGACCACACTTGAACTCCCGTTTATAGACATCATTGGAGGAGGTAGATGAAGATGATGTAGAGGCTGAGGTAGATGAAGAGGATGTAGAGGTTGAGACAATTGATTAGTTCAGAGAGGCTTGTACTTCTGGTGAATGTAGAGAAGTCGTTGTTGGGATAGATTCCAGAATCCAACGAATCTCTGGCCATCTCCTCCAAAAAGTCTGCAAAAATCTGATCCGGGCTTGGAGAGGCTGCAGATATATTCTTAACAGAGGGTGCAGGTATTCGCGATGTCTAAGTTGGGATAGGTGCGATCAAAAATTCCTCCAAGTCGAAGCTGGGATAGGCTGCAGATACATTCTGAACTGACGGTGCAGGTAGTCGCGATGCCGCAGTTCCGGAAGTTCTAGGATCCAATGGGCCTCTAATTATTTCCAATGAATCAATCCATTTATGGTCCGATATCCGGGAGGTTGTGAAGAGTGGAGAGGAAGGATGTACTCTAAGATCTAGAGGCTCTTCTGCAGAGTTGGACGTGGCTGTTGGTGGAGTTGAAGTTCGGGAGATTCGAGCGGATGAGGGAGATGGGTATATTCTAAGGTCCAGAGGCTCCTCTATATGAGAAGCTTGGATCCATCCATTAAAATTTTCCACCGAAAAATCCGCACAATAGCATTCTGGGATTGGAGATAGCGTTCTCTGAAATCGGTCGACTTCCTGTGAGCAGACAGCTGAACTCTGATCCGGTCTAGACTGAAGAGCTAACACAGACCGCGGAAGATCATGAATCTCCAACGGGTCTAGCCCGAATGTGAGCTCATCTGACTGCTCTTGAATAGGAAAACTCATAGTCTAAAATAAGAAATAAATAAATAAAGTAAATATAGCATGTACTAAGAGAAATTTGGTCATGGCTCCTGGGCCATATTTATGATTTTAATTACTATACAAAAATATTAAAAGTATTCAAAACTAATGAAAATTTGGGCATAGCTTTTGGGTGATATGATATTTTTAAAATGACTGGGTAAATATTACAAGTATTTTAAACTATGGGAAATTTGGACATAGCTCCTGGGTGATATGATATGTTTTGAAATAAATTACAAAACTATTATAAATATTAGCAAAAATAAAATAAGTACTTTAAACTATTAAAAATTTGAGCATAACTCCTGGGAAATAGCATGTTTTATTGATAAAGTCAATTAGAAGCACTGGCTGTTGATATAGTTGTTTATTTAAACGCAAATTTTCGAGAGAAACTCTCCTTATCAAGCGTAAGTAATTAATGTACAGAAAATAATGAACAGGCAAATTATATAATCTGCAGACAGGCAGATTGTACTAACACAATGAGTGATAAATGGAGAAATCTGATTCGATGAGGTAGCTGTAAAGTGGGATTTAAGGGGAAACAGTTAATGTTGAAAAGGTCAAATCGATAAAACCGAAGGAGAACAATTACATAATAATTAGACGACAGTTAACATATATAAACTAATATAAAATTAATATAAAAATTGATATGATATAGGAGAAAGTGTATATCTAAATCACTATATAGTTATATAATCATGTTCATGATAAATGGAAGAACGAGGAAAGCGATGGATAGAGTTACCTTGTAGGTCAGAAAGACTTTAATAAATAAGATGCATGAGTTCTTCTTTTTCGAATTTGCTGTTATTTGGTGTTGTAAGTTTCGTATGTAGATGGCTTCTTTTAAGCGGATGTTGATGTTGTTGTTGTCTTTGGCTAGAATTGTTGGTGTGAAAGTGGATTGGCATGTCAGGGAGTGTTTAAACACTCCCTGACATGCCAATCCACAGGAAGCACGTGCTTCCTATGTACTTCTGTTGGCACTTTGTGCATTCCAGGGAGTAGACGCAGTTTGTTGTTAGGCACAGATCACAGTTGAGTCTGCAGTCTTTGAGATCGCATTTATTGTTTGGTCTTTTCTTCTGTAGGGCGTTACGGAGGGTGTAGGATTTCCTGTAGAGACGGAAAGGTAAGTTGTATTTTTGAAGACGTTTCTGATTTTGTAGTCGATGGGATCGGATAGGTAAGGAATTTGAAGTAGGCGTGTTTGTTTTGTGTTAGTTCGGGGGTTGGTGATTGTTGTGATCTCCTTTTTTTGTAACCGTTTGATGCGAGAAGTGATTTGAAGTCAGATCTCTATGTTATCTTCTCGTTATTAGTCGTACACCTGTCTCTTCTTCGTTGAAGATGTTTCTTTTTGTGCTTGTGGGTAAAGCCGAGTCACTGTGCCGAAAAATGGGGAATTTGGCTTTCTTTTGGTGGAATTTAAATGTGATGTCGCCCTTGTCATCTATTGAAAAACTGAAATCGAGTAGTGCGAGACAGTTGTGTTCATTAGGGTGCTCGATCTCGAATTTTATTGCTTGGTGTCGTGAGTTCATTGTGTTGAAGATGATTTCTGCTTCCTCTTGTGAGGCTGTCAAGATACAAATATCGTCAACGTACCTTCTATAGATGCCGATGTTCCGGTTTTTGTGGAGTGCTTTCTTCTCTAAGGAATCCATGAAGAGGATGGAAATGTTACTTCGAGTAGTGGAATACGTAATCACAATATTTCAGACTCAATAGATATATGCCGTATTCAACAACTATCTATGTAATAACGGATA
>JAUZNC010057490.1:0-12695 GCA_034780395.1 Vannuccia rotundouncinata | reverse complement strand
CTTCATTAACCGCCCGCTTTTTTTAATTAATCATTGATTAATGCCTGCTAATTTAAACCAACTTCGACATAATATTTATTAATCATAACTATTAGAAATGCTAATGGGAGGTTTTAATCCATTTGTTATACAGAGGGGGTTCGCTAAAAATGCGTTAATATTGTTTTATGAATAAAAATTATTATATTAATAATGTGTGCACTGAACAATGCAACTAGGTACATAACAACACTTCATGTATATAAGTACAGGATATTTCATAAACATATGAGGAGAAATATCTCATTTAAAAAAATCCCGAAAATTTTCTTCAGGAGAACATTGTCACCAAAGTTCCTCATCCGATTTATTCATCAGATCTTAATCTATTCGATAGATTTGATTTTTCGCAACAAGGAAGTTGGCGTCGTAAGATATTATTTAACAAGATAGTACCTAATTAACATCGTAGACTTTCTGTTCAGAACAATTTCAATTCACTATAGCTCCGAATGCTTTACAATTGAGTAGTTCAAATCACCCCGCGGCCGAATGTCGAATTACTTCTAATATGTTTAAAATATTCTGTATTTACGAATTGTTATGTACAATATTCTGTAGTTATATTGTTTATTGTATTCACTAACGTTTATATTTAAAAACACATATTGTTTCCGGATACGCCATAATTAATAGTTAGCTGAGGTTTAGTTAAGTATTTATTATTATTAAATTAATATTTAAAACTTAAACTAGTATTCTACTATTAGGTCATTTATGATTTTTTTGATTACACAACAATTTTTTTTAATTTCAATTTATTCGCGTTACTACTGTTCAGTAATATGAATATAAATTGAGCAATATTTTCTGCATTGATCATTATTGATATGGCAACTGTAAATTTTTAAAATACTTTGTATATACTTTTTAAAATATAAATAAGTGTAAAACTAATTGATTAAACAATTGCTTGAACTGTTGTATTATAAATTAATATACCGATTAAATTTTGTTCTAAAAAGAGTTCGTATGTTTTATTTTTGTTTCAAAACTTTTTCAGAACTTTTTTAGCAAAAATTATAAATTTTGAAAAAATAAATTATAGTTAATATATTTTTGAATTAAAATAAAATATAATTTTAAGACATTTTTTTATATTATAAAATAATATAAAATATAGTTTGATATTATCTATTAATTCTCCAGAAAAAGAACTGATATATAATATGGAAAAATGTAATAATTGCCAAATTTTAATGGATAATACAATTTTTAATTGATTTTTGATTAAATTCATACGATACATTTTAAATTGTAAAGAGGATTTTTATGTAATACTAAATTAATAAATATTTTCGAAAGATTCGCGGCCTCAAAATTTTAAATCGATCAACTGGAACAATAGACTCATTTTCAATACATGAGTCAAATTTTTCTACATTTTGAAATTTTTTCTAAAATTTGAATAGATTTTCAATTTTCTAGTTCTTAAATGTATTTCAAATTATGTATAGAATAGCCGGAATGTAATGCAATCATGTTAAATTTAAAATTATATTTGAAAGAATAAAAATCCTCCTTTTGTAAATAGTAAAGTTTACTATTAGAAGATCTAAACTGATCTTATACGAGAAAGGGTTTCAAATTTGAAGGAGTTCATTTATGCTGACATTGTTGCGTTGTATATTTTAAACATATCCAAATAAAAAGCATATAAGCGAAAAATACAACAAAAATATATTTACAAAAAAATGGCTTTAATAAACGTCAATGCTGAAAAAAAGAAATAAATAATATCAAATAATAATTAAGGAAGGCATTGATCATATATATAAAAGCAGGATGATGAATGTTTTGCCTTTTACAATAAAAAGGATGTTTCTTAAGAACGAAATATTCACAAGAAAATAAATCACAAAAGCGCTTATTTCATTAATAGCTAAAATAACAACAAAAGGAATTTGATTGATCGGCACAATTATATGATCTCGGAATGCAGCGAATAACTTCACTTTGTGATTGTTTTTCGTCTTTCTATACAAACAAAACGATTACAAGGAAGCTAATCTATTTTCAAACATCTCTAAAATGAATAAATTAACGCGAAATATCCGTTATCAATTCTTTGACCAATAGGAAGAACTCGACACTTCACTGCCATGTTATCGGATTAAGGGGGGTCTTGGGGGGGACACTGTGACACCGTCTAGGCCAGCTGACGTCACCATTACTGCGCATCGATGATTGGCGGAGAACTCTCACCGATCCATTGCTGTCAACACGACCGTTGCCATGGCTACTCATCACAGGTAGGGTCTCACTCATCCACTCCGGATTAATGACAAAATCGCGTCGTCTGGGACCCCGCTTCGAGTTGAAGAATCCTCCGTCATAGCTGAGGGAGAGGCTCGACCTTGTCCGGGACTGCTTCGAGCCAACGTTGGGCACGATACCAATATCGATCTCTTCCATTGAGACTGGGAGGCTTTGGGCCTCGAAAATGGAGGACCAGGCGTTGGTGCGGCCATGTCTTTGGTGGACTAGACTGGAGGTAGAGTTGTTGGTCGTTGTGGGACTGCAGGGGGGGACGCTGAGGGACTGGTTGAGCGGAGGGCAGAGGGGACGTCTTGACACGCGCTGAGGGATGTCCACCGGCTGCGCGTACCCGGGCGTCCAGTTGATCTGACTCTGGTTTCGGTTGAAACGGTGGATACCGCCGTTGGAGCCGCTCATGTCGGCTGAACTAAACTCTTCTTTCTGAATATTGTAAAATGGTGAAAGCATAGTTTAGCGGCGATCTAAAAATATGTTTTAAGTTTGTTAAAATCGATAAAAAGGTTAAAAACAATCTTACCACACTTTATCGATTTTTAATGTTTTACTGGCGTGTAGTAGACTGGCGTCGGGCTTCGAGCTGAGAAATAACTATCTTTTTTTTAAGCTTTTTTTAATCTATTTTTAATCTTTTGTTACAGAAATTATTTTATCAAATTTTGTAATTGAAAATTAACGTATTGCGAGTTTAATAAAAATGAAAATGTGAGTAAATAACGAAAAAGCGCCAAATTATTTAATAAAATTTTATAATTTACGCCGCTTTTACCTGTAAAATATTCACTCGTTTATTTATTTAACTGTTTGAACGGATTTCAATTATATACGGTATTTCTGCGCTTTCAAAATGCAGCTTATATATATTTTCGATTATATTAAATATCCAGATTATCGATTTTATTATCCAATATGATATAGTTAGAGTTTTTTTGAGTGGTAGTAGACACGGCTTCGCCGGACCTCAGGGTTACTTTTGTGTTTATTTTAAAGCTTTTTATCGACTTTATTATCCAATATGATATATTTACTGACTGAAATTACCCCCCTCTCCAAATATGATGTTCATATAGTGTCAAGTGCATAAAATGTGCCATGATGATAGTGAGGATGTTTTCAGCTAGTCGATAATGTTAAAAAATTGGAAAAATCGAAGAATTTGTTTTGATGCAATTCAAATTTATAAATTATTATTTTTTATTTAAAAATTAAATAAAACCATATTAATTTTTTTTTGATTTGGAATCATGTTTTTTACATAATACAATTTTAACTGGTTGAATATGACATAATATTAACAATTCATAATTTTTAGTAAATAATATCCATTTTTGTAAAATTTCGAAAATTGTAAATTTGGGGGAATGGGGTTTGACTATTCTCAAATTGTTCAATAATAAATGCCCCCCCCCCCCGTGGTATGAATAGGGATAAACATGTGATTTTTTTATATTTATACAATGATAAAATTCCCTCTAAAAACGAAACTAAATACCGTATATAATTGAAATAAACGATTATTGCCGTTGAATTTGGGAATTTGGTATTGATTTTATATATGGAGGAAGAAAGAGAAATTTATTCGTGGAGGTTTGTTACTATTATTTTATTTTGGTCAGTTTGCCAGGATATAGATAACACAGAGGTCAATGTTTAAAACGAAAGATTTTCATATCATTATAAAATGACTTTCAGCGTGACTTTGCTGATTATATTCAAGAGTATAGGCCAGTGTATTTTAATATCCTTAAGTGGAAATTTATTCTTATAAACTACAAAAATTAATACCGCTTGATAATTTTATAGATATTAAATATTGAACTAGATTGGCAATCTATACAAAACAGGAAAATCTCGATTTTAGAAAATTATTATATTTACAGCTAGATCAATAACTTCAATTTGATAAATCTTCAAAATCTTAAGAAAACCTTTATAGATTAATTAATTTATTGACCTGAAAATGTATTGATTCCTGTATATAGATATTAATTAAATTATTATTGAAATTCTTTTTAATTCAAAGCAATAAGCCAACTTAATTAAGTTGGATGAAATACCATTTAGCAATGTGAATAAATTAAATAAAAATATTAATTATAGCTACACAATAAAAAATAAACGCACATGCGCATGAATTGACTCACCAGGAATAACACAGACTCCAAAAATGACTTTCAACAACTGAGAACTTTCCACGCCACATAATTTGCCATGTCAACCTTGAATAGTCTCCGAGTTAATATATTCTTAGTTACTATTACTTTCCCTATACCACTAATGTTCGTATTCAGGCTGCAACCGCTCCTACCAACCCGCCTTATCACAGGAGAGTAGCCTGCGCCTAAAAGAACAAAACACCCCCACTAGCGATGGCTAATTCGATCGCTTCCAACCCGAGTCACCAACTTCCGCGCGGCAGACAATGAATCAATATCGATCGAGTTGGGACGAGTGTTTTCTAGAGATATCACTAATCAATAGACTGGTATTTTAAGATATATCAAGTTGGTTGATCGTCCTTGGGAGTTTTGGATTAGACAGTTATGTCCGATGTCGTCTGGCTGACATCCTGTTGTTTGACGTAGGCATGCCGAGTTCAGGGTTATCGAAAACTATAAGATGACTGAGGCTTTCTGTCTTTACTGTAAGTAGTATAATTCAGGGTAGCTATTATAATTGGTTATTTTTAGATAAAATTTTTAACTTCATTGCGGTTGGTTGGAAAATTTATTTATTTAATTAACTAATTTAAATACTTTGATAGCGGGCAAGATAATATTTGTGTATTTACTTTAATTTTTGGGTTTACTATATTTCAAGCTATCGTTATTTAAGATGAAACAAAACGAAATAATAGTTAATAGTTAGTAAATGTTTTAATGTTTCAAGAAAAACGAATACTAAAAATAATTTTATCGCAAAGTATTCCAGCTTGCAATGTTTGACTAGATAATATTTTATGAGTTCTCTCATCTTTCATCTTCCTCACTGCAATCCACGAAGCAACAATGACAATTCGTGGGATTTGAAATCTTTGATGATTAAATATATCAAACTTGATTACGGTAACAAACTGTACGACAAAATGTTGACAGGTTTGTCTCTATATTTAAACAAATGGATGCTTCAATGTCAAAAAATAAAAAAATTGAATAACTTTAACAAGTCTAATCTTTATAATATTTATAAAGTAATCATTCACAAAATAAATTATTTATTTCAGGGGAACATCTGACCTTAGGATAAATATTTATTTATAAGTAAAATCAACTCAAGATGTTTCAAAATAAAAGTGCGCTTTAAAATTGACGTTGTATAAGAAGTTCAAAATCAATTGAAAATGGATTTCCCACTGTCAAAAATTTCAAAAAGATTCGTTAAACAAAAGAACCTTTCGGAAAAAAATTTTCTTAATAATTTTTTATTTGATTTATTAATATAAAAGTGCTTACTCAATAGATAATTGGTTAATTAAAATGTCGGCGAACATATATGTGAATAATATTACCTTAAACTTCAAATAAATAAATAAATAATTGTATTTTAGGTCAATTTTTTTATTTTTGTACAGGGTGTCCAATAAGTAACCCCCATTGGAAAAATAAAATAAAAATTAATTGAGACTGTTCTATTTTAAATGTAGGTACAATCTATGATATTTTATTATGATATATTATAACGTAAATTAGTTAAATAAGATTGGAAAATGAACAATTACGCAAGGCACACATTGTCCGGCAAAGTGTGAACCAATTAGCTCGGTCCTAGGGAGCACCTATCCACTTATCTGGCGGGACGGCGGTAGTTGTCTTACACCACTTTTTTGAGCACTTTCGGAACCCTGTCCACCAAATAGTCTTAATAGGGGCGATACTGGGATTCGAACTGGGGATCACCAACTCCGAAACCATGCAGTGGAGTTAACCACGTGACTACCGGCCGCTCGATGAATGATCGTTTAGTTGGTCCCTTTTTCTTCAATGACACAGTGAATAAAGACTCATACTTGGCAATGCTGAAAACATTGTTGCAGCCCATTATCGATGAACTTCCTTTAAATCAACGCATAAAGTTGTGGTTTCAGCATGATGGAGCACCAGCCCACTTTGCAGCTTCTGTGCGCGAATATCTCGATTCTGAATTTCAAAATCCATGGATAGGGCGTAGAGGCTCCGCAGAATTGCCACCAAGGTCGCCAGATATGAATCCCCAGGGCTATTTTCTCTGGGGCCACTTGAAATCATGCATTTACAAAACAGGACCAAGATCGCTTGATGATTTGAGACAAAGAATAACAGATGAAATGGCTAGGATTAGTGTTGAAACAATACGACAGGTTCAAGCATCGTTCATCCATCGCTGTGGAATGTACAGGGAATTAGAAGGAAGACATTTCCAATCTTATTTAACTAATTTACGTTAAAATATATCATAATAAAATATCATGGAATATACCTACATATAAAATAGAACAGTATATTCGCAGTTCATTTTTTCAATTTTTTTCAATGGGGCGTTACTTATGGGACCCTCTGTACATATATCGGATGCTGTCTTATACGTATAAAGCGTAGAACTTTTCCAATCTATAGAAGCTAATGACGATATCAATGGTTCTACATATAGTGTATATAGGATACAGATTTAATTATTTGTTGGTGAAATTTAAAAACGAATGTAGATTTTTATGCTCACAATTCTTCATTATTGTAATTCAGTATAAAAAAAGTAGAACAGACGATAATTTATATATTAATTTTTTTAATGCATCTGTTATATCAAAAAAATATAAATCCTTTTGTTGAATAATTTTTTGTTTATTATTTTGAAAGCGATTATCATAAAAGTCAAATTTTTTGATACTGTTGAGTAAAAACAAAAATATATTATAAATTATAAATAATGACATTTTGACGAATTCACATATTTTAAAATAGTTAGTATATTGACATAATGGGATCATTTTAGTTAAAATATGTCTTATAATCGTAATTGTTTATTCCTTTACAAATTTCAGACAAATCGGAGGTATGATGTGGAAAGGCCTCTGGATGAACATTTGATCCTGTATTTTTGTTGTCTTTGATGCAATGTTATACACGTTAAAAATTATACTTTTTGAATACATTATAATATTAAAATTTGCCTGGCAGAACTCTATAATGATTATAAAAAATACTGGAGGGAAAATTATATCATCTTTTAAATGAAAAAATTTATAATCGTTGAATTTAATAAAAAATAGTTTTATTGTAATTTTTGTAAATGAAACAGATGAATTTAAAACAGAAATGAAATCAACGAAATATTCAAATATAAATTAATATATTTGTAACTCATTTGACCTGTTTGATGAAAATTAATTGAAATATTTGATTTTTTCAAATGAGTATAGAGATCCAATTTTGGAGATTTCAAATAACTTTTTCGAATCTCGACAATTGGTTCCCCTGCAAGCGCAGAAAAGGAACTTGCTGCACAAAAATAGAACAATATAGAACAAGTTTGGCATTTTAATTCCATTACTTTCGATATGTAAAACACGCCAAACTTATATAAGCGAAGGAAATATCAGCAAAATTCCTCAATTGCAGATACATACCTCCTATGACTGACCCCTATGTTTAAGTACACTGATTCGAAAGAGAACGTTAATTAATATGTCTCATTTTATGCCTCTTCATGTCACTGTAATCTTGATAGATTGTTATCTTTCATCAAAAGCTGATGAAGAAATAGTAGCACTTAAATCCCAAATCGTTATGGAAAAGTAAAGTACACCTAGCAGTCATACTGCGTATATCAATAAACTTATACAGCCACTGATACTTCTGCAGTACAAATTCCTTCACGCCTCTCATGGGGGTAGAACTAAAGTATTATTTTCTCTTTCGTATATAAACTTCTACAAATTGATTCTTACACCTATACAGAGGCACACGACTGTTAAAGCACAGGATTGATACGAACTGACAAATACGCATAGTAAATAAATAACTTGCATATTATATAACTAATCATCAAATTATAGAAGTAGGCACTTAGAATTTGGACAGACGTAAGACAGAATATTAATTATAGAAAGTTGACCAACAAAAATGTCTGTAAAGTAGTTATAGCTGTGCAGTTTATTATATGCTGAGGAAATTGGCTGTGATTATGCCAGTTGGGCAGGAAAAGTCATCAATTAACAAAAGATAATCGTTTTATGTTAGATTATCAAGATATGACCTCCCTCAAACTCCAAAAAGAAAATTTATAAAATTATTTTATTGTTAGTAAACATTTGTGTTTATTTGATACGAAAATGATCACTTTTAAAATTTGTGTATGTTTTTAAATAAATGTTTATACAAACAAGTTTACAAGAGTCTACATGATAATTTTATTTAAACGATTGCAAAATGTGTCACATTAAACCGAAAAAATAAAGGGATAAATAGTCTGCGACTGTTTTGATGTTTTTGGAGCCTCCATTTTCCCATCTACTCGTAGAGTAAAACATTATATTTACTTTATTTTAAAGTGTCAACCTTCTAAACATGTAAAGAGAAAGTAAATTGGATAAGTATCTATTTTTTTATTAAGTGGGAGGAAAATTATTATATATTATATTACCTTATTTATTTATTAAAATTCACATTTTTGAAATTTCTCAAAGAATTATAATAATATTGGCATTGATATTTAACAATTTAAAAAAAAATTTCAAACTATTTTTTAAACGTTAAATTAAATAATAAACTTCACATTTTCCAAAAGTCCGTCTGGAAATTTATCATTCATCACCTCTCTCTAAAATTAAGAGCTTTTATCTTTTCCAACTTCCGCTTCGGAACCTCTTTTATTGTTTAAATTTTTCCTTAATTTCTGCATCATGATGTTTATCGAAAATAAGGCAATTAATATTTTTTAAACATGGCTTTGCTTTAATATGATTATGATAAATAATTTAAAATCAGTACTCTACTCCAATTGCGTCACTCGTGTTATATAAAAAAATAAACGTGAACATTTTACATAAACATTTCTATGAATTTATTCAATTTTATGAAATGTACCTATTGATTCGTATTCAATATTCTATAATATAAATATTAAAATAAGATGAATAAGACAAAGATTAAACTAATAACTGAGTTGATTAACAAAGACAGACTTGCCCCGCCTTGCCCCTGTCGGTTAAACAACCAAAACCGATTTATATTAATATCAATTTGTCAACACTATACTTTTTGATTTTAATATTGATTGATTATTGAGATAGTCTACCTATCGTATCGTCCAAGCTTAATTCTGAAAATCAATAATTTGTGTCGACCAAATACAGCGTTATCGATTATTTAGCCGGCAGTCTATTTTAAGAAGCTGGCATATCCATTGCAGGTGTGTTATTCTTTGGCCCGGATACTTGACTTGTAATTCCTATATATTAATATATAGATAAATATCGGCACAGAAAGGTCAAACTATCCTAACTGCATTCTCGCTACTTCTCAGTAGTACAGTTTAATGGGGCTATCTAGCTTTCGAATAAGCAGCCGATATTAACCTCCCACAATATGAGTAATTAATACAATTTATCTATTTTCTGTGATGTATTATTTATAAAAATAATATGTGGATAGAATAGTTTCACATGTCTACTTCGATATTGATAAAAACACACTTGCAAAAAACAGAAAATTAATACAACCATTATTTTTATAATTTCTCGCAAGGAAAGTAGTCAACTTCTCGTACAAAATTGTTTCAGTTCGAGGCGACGTCGTTATTACAATCATTCGTCCTTATTAATTCAAGAGGAGTGAATCAGGTCTATGTTGTTTATCAGTATAGTACATTTGCACCAAAAAGTCATTGTCTGGACACATGGGACCTTGTCGATCTGCAATATTATCCCTCGGGGTGTTTACATGGGCTGATAAGCGAAGACACCAAAATATGTGTAGATGATTGGCATCAATGCTCTTAGATAGCCAAACATTTACAACTGTATTTGTTCTTACCATTGACATTACATTATAACTACAGTATAACCATAGTCTCAAATACTGACGAAACCAAAGACGGTTTTCACATTGTGGAAGTGTCTTGTGGGGCTTCTTGATCACATGAAATGATTTCATCTTAGTTGAATGCATGTAGCGCTGAACTGTCGACGAGAAAGACTTGGACCCCATCCTCTAGCTGTCAGAAATTTTATTTGAGATCACATTTTATTTATATTTAAATCCTACATTTTCATTGAATATATATAAACATTTTTACGGGTGTGTGTGGGTGCGTGCGTCACCTGTAGTAAATTACTTTTGTATTAAGCTTTGAATACTTCTATAACTACGTAAAATAGTTAAAAACAAAATAATTTTATTTACATTTTTTTTAGAATTTTGTTATTTACTATACAGTATTAATTTGGGGGTTGTATGTTACAATGTATGTAGATTTTACAACTGACTCAAATGATTGTATGCTGTGAATTTTACTGTACGATTGTCAAAAGTCTATACAACAGATTACATTATAAGAACTACTCGATTAAAAATCTCAACAATTATTAAATCATTTGATATTACAATCAAATTTATTCCGAAAATGTTGAGAGAAATAAAATAGAATTTATCCACTACGAAATCAGCTATATCTAAACAGTTTCATTTTGAAAAAAGATGTTATCTGCACGTCACTGGAACAAAAGGTGTAAAAGGGAGAGGGATAAACTATTCTTTGTATTGCCCGTAGCCACCACAATTTGAGTCAGTTATTGAAAAAACAAAAATTATTCTCATTTCTTTTATACAGGGTGTGTTCCAGATGTCTAAATAATTGTCATAAGTACATCAGAACAATTTTTACCCAACAACAATTTAATTTACATGGATTAATTACGCATAGCTACATAAATAATTCATAACTAAATAAACATTTTAAATGAATTGAATTAAATTAAATAATTTAGTTGACATAACTATTTTAAAATTTCCGCCATTCACCATTCAATACGTTTGGGAAAATTTCTGAGCGTGTCGGAATCATTTGATTAGAGATGAGTTGCCAAACTAGTATAGCTTATTGAAGCCCAAAATTAACTGTTACCGATGAAGTTTTGACTATTGGATTATTTAATGAGGATTATCGATACTGCAGCAATGAATAATGTGTTCATTATCTAACACACCCATTCCATTCGAAAAGACATTCGTCCGAGAATTCCGTTTTTTAATGAGAGCTGGACCATTATTTGACTTTCGCAGTATTGTTTCGCAAAATTCTAAGCGCATGTAGGTGATTGTAACTTGGCTTAGATGGATGAAAGTTTTCTTTCTTCAAAATCCTGGCAAATGAACTCTTTAAAATTCAAACATATCCAGAAATAGAAAGCGCAGATCAGCCATGACAGCTGCTAAAACATTGTCTTTGTTATCTCCAGCTGAAGCTATACTAGGATGACCGGATTTAATTAATTTCAATTAATTTCAAACTCTAATAATTGATCATATTTTCTGATGGAGATTCCTCGCAAACTTCCTTTAAATAATAATCGCCTGCTTTTCTGTCTAATGTAATTTGCAAGCGCCCACGAATCGGGTCAAATCTTTTCTTCTATAGATAAATTTGTTCATCCAACGTGTTAATTATACGTTGGTAAATGTAAATTAAAGCTGTACAATGTCTTGAATAGATATAGAAATTGATTGTATTATATTATAGAATTATCTATAAATCACATAAATAAATAGATTAGGTTTGTTTAAAAAAGAAAAGACAGATGTGACTAAATAATAAAAAATGATTATTTTATTAAATCTCAGCAACGTTGCATTTCAAATAGTTCAAGTTATACGAACAACATTCAAATAAAATCATAATAAAGTAAATATTTGCAAACTTTTGCCATAGTTTCTTTGGAAAATGGAACCTAACAACCTTTAAAACAACACCCCTTTCAAGACTATTCTACAAAAATTTAATCAGTAGACACGCAGACATATTTTGTTAAGGAATAATTTGTAGTGTTGTGCTGTTCCGTATACAACTCTTAATTGATTGAATGTCAGGGTTATTGTAGTCAGTTCGACAAAGGATTTTTACTGAAAAGTTATTTATTGGATGTGACATGCAGAAATGCGATCAAAAGAACTAAAATCTTTTCCAAATTAATTTGTAAACGGAAGTAGAAAACACTTTAGATTGTGTTATAAATTAATATTTAATGTAAAAATATAAATAAATTGTTTCGCTAAATAATCTAAATAATATTTAAAAAAAATATAATCTAAATAATTTCCTTATTTTGTAGGAATAGAATAGAATAGAATAGAATAGAATAGAATAGAATAGAATAGAATAGAATAGAATAGAATAGAATAGAATAG
>JAUZNC010057489.1:0-12696 GCA_034780395.1 Vannuccia rotundouncinata | reverse complement strand
CAAACCGTTTCATTAACAATAGAATCAAGCTGGATGGTGGAGCATTTATAAATTTTATTAACAAAAATAGCGACACCACCACCAACTACAGAAGAACGGTCACCACGGAAGACATAGTAGTTAGATATATAATTGAAATGCGCTCTGGACGTTTTTTTGTTCAGTTTGCCGGTCTAGATAAATAATATATAAGTCAATGAATACAACACATATTATATTTATATATTACTGCTTTCAGCCCCCTAGCCACCGCGCTACGCTATGAACTCAGTACTCCATACTTTTAAGATCTCCTCCACGTCTAATTATTCTATGTCAAAGATCTGTCATTTAAGAAAGGTGCATTATGCCTACTGCCAGATGAATCTCTTGAAGCTTTTAATGTTTCAAATTTTCTTCTGCATATATGCTTTAATTTTACTTCAACAAATTTACTGTACAAAATCGAGAAAATGTTGTCATTGAAAATTAAAATAGAGACGCATTATTCTTATTATACTTTCCAAATATCGACCAGATTATACTATCTATACAAATAATTTTTCAAGTAATATAATCAAACACAGATTATTTATAAGAGTGCAACAAATGTGTTGAGCTGTCTATTGTATTTACTCTAAACCTTAAATTTCCATCTATATATCAACATTCTGAAAATTTTTCTAAATATATCTGTTGTATGATACATATATATATATATTATAACTTATATATAGATAATAATATTTATTTATCGGGATTACGCAGGTGCGCAAATTGTACAACAGTGATAATTGATAGGATTTCCATTTACCTTGACGTTATAGTAGATAAAGAATCATGTAACTACAGTTATATTATATATATATATATATCCTATAATGGAAATGTTCAGATAATAAATGTTATAATTTCTATAATTCGAATAAAAATGGTTTTGTAGTAGGTATATAGGATAGTATTGTACTTTACTATTTTGATGTTTTGATTATTATTTAATATCAAAAATCATTAATTAAAAATTATTTGTATATAAATTTTTGATTGTTGCAGAACATTAAATTTTACAAAGAATTTATAAGTACAAATTTGATTTTATGATGTTGTCACTTTTTTGTATATAATTTCTATATATTACCTTTTAATGTAATTTTTAAACATATTATTATCTGTAGGTATTTGATAAAGTATGTTTTTTATGATGTGTATATATAACATGTATACTATTAGCTCCTTCGGAATATATAAATGTTCTTATAAAAATATAGTGCCAAGTGCATGAAAGTTGTCTTGATTCAGATAGTCCAGGACGTTTTCTAACAGATAATGTTGCAAAAATTGTGAAAATTGAAAAAAGAAAATTCTTATATTATAAAGGCAGTTCAAATTTATAATTTATTTTTTTTATTAAAAAATTCAAAATATTTTTATGAAATTTTTTTTAAAGTTAAGTCATATATACAACATTTTGATGTGGATTTATGTTTATTATAATTATAACTGCTTAATTATCACATAATATAAGTTATTCAATGATTTACATTTATATAATTAATAGGAATTTTTGTAAAATTTCAAAACATGGTAAATATAAGGTGATGGTAATGGAGCCTCTCTCATGATCGTCCACAAAGTAAATTTTGCTTTTATATTAATAAAACTGCATTACATGAAAAATCACGAGAGCTTAATTCGATTTTCAAATTGTTCAATAAAAATGCCAGCATAAATAGAAGAGGTGGGGCCGAATCTCTTACGCCGCCCCCATCGGTATGGATAGGGCCTATGAATACCGCAAAGGTCCGCAATAGGGCCTATGAATACTCCAAACGTCCGCAATATGGTCTATGAATACTCCAAAGGTCCGCAATAGGGCCTATGAATACTCCAAAGGTCCGCAATATGGTCTATGAATACTCCAAAGGTCCGCAATATGGCCTATGAATACTCCAAAGGTCCGCAATAGGGCCTATGAATACTCCAAAGGTCCGCAATAGGGCTTATAATTTATGGACCCTAAGAGGCCGCAATAATGACTTTATGGACACTTAAATACGCACCCGAATTGAGTTGGAAGTGAGTGTTTGTATTTCACGAGATTCGCATATGTTATACATTTGTGGGAAAAAACTTACTATCTTTAAAAAATCGAGAATGATACATTTTCAACTTTTTTTGGGATTAATTGATTCGGCTATGGAGACCATAGTATCCCCTATAGAAGACTTACACATATTATTTGAGCTCAACAAAATTAGATTATAATTATAAGATTAGTGTCCGAGTAACCATATATTTAAATTAAATACTATTTCAAGAGCTGATTGAAGTTATATGAAAAATATATAATTTATAGAAAATCATAAATTTTATTTCATGATACGTAGAAAAACTGTTAGAAAAACACAATTCTAAATATACTTATACAATAAAATTGAAACATATAGATTAAGGTATGCAATTAAAAAAATCACTCATCCAATGGAAAGTTTAATGGAAGAAAACGCTTAAAATTGTATGTATATATAATAAATTAAGAATGATTCTCTCACGTTAGAAATAAAACACATAGTTTGATCTTTTAAAAATTGTTTTATAAAATATTTCAATCACAGTTGTCTTTATTAAATTATGCACACTTTTATAAAATCCATTTAAAAATAAAATTAATATGTACAACATTAAGGTATACTAATAGCAGCAAAAATATAAATTTTGGAAAAAATAATATTACGTGATTAGTCTCTTACATATGAAAAAGAATAAAATAAATTTGAAACAACAGACGTGAACCTCAATAGTCGGAGTCAATATGGTTACTTGCGAACTGTAGAAGGGGCAACTGGAGACTCCATTAAGGATTGTAATGTCAACGGCTGAGCTGCCTTCCAGTTGTCCAGTTTGCCAACATCGTCTACTTCGAACTGTTTACAGCGACGCTTCTCTTTATCTATATACGGTTCACTATAAGAGTACAAAAAGAAAAATGTACTATTAATTTATAGATTTATTAATTCAGGGATAGTATTTAAGAATGTCATAATTATCCTCAATTCTGTTCTTTAGTCACAATTTAATGAAAGATAATTAACAATTACAATTGAAGTAACTTTGGTTTAAATATATGTATAAAATGTATTTTCTCTATCTGGAAGGTAAATAGTAAACAGACCTGCAAGATTTAGATATCTGGGCAATATTATAGACTATAATATTTTATAGATAGGTAGTACAAGTCATCAACGATTTTTTATAAAATTATAAAAAATAATAATTAGAAAATAAGATATATTATAAAGTATTAATATCATATAAAAAACATGAACAATAGGTACTTTTTATATTATTAAATAATAAATGTAATTGAAAATAAATCGTTTTAATAAATCGATGTATACTTACGTGAAAATTATTTTCAGAATAGTGTACTAATTTATAAGTATAGTTTTAAAAATACAAATAAATAAGTAAGAAGCAAAATCAACTTTGCAAAAGGATGAAACCAAACCACTATAACCAATTAAAAAATTTAGAATACAAATGTTCCATTATACACAACATATATAAATAATTCATACGTTTTATATCAGCCTATTCGTTTTATACACAATGGTTACATATATTAACGAATATAAACATGCCATCTGTCTATAAGATTCTGATTGTCGTAAAAGCCGAATTTATCTATATAGGTGTATGTATATACCTACATATATTGTCGTATTATGTTGTGTAATGGGATGCACTTGAAACAACTACAAACTATTGGCTATGTAGTATATTATGTGGAAATAAATGACAAATAACAATTTTCATGGCAAAAGTAAACAAAAAATACGAAAATGAATAGATACAATTGTTATTATTTAGCCACTTACCATGGAATATCGGGCAGAGGCGTTAGTGGAATGAATGTGTGTGTTTTCTTAACAAATGCATGGCTGAAAATAAAATAAAATAACACTTAATGTTTTTTGATAAAATCTTTTACTAGTATTAATTCAGTAATTAAATTTAAAAAGCTCCCTACTCTTATAAGAACAGAAGCTTATCAAACTATTATAAGCTTATATACTTATTACTCCTCAATTTAAAAAATCTAAATTTTACTGTCCTGCACCGCTAATATATAATATAAAAAACTTAATATGTACTCCTAGCTCTACTAAAGGTTATTTTAAACTCACCCAAAATTGACGATAGGACGTGTGGAACCCTTCTTGTGAAAGTCGACTTCATATTCAGCTGCCTGATATATATTGTCCCCACTGGACGCGTTGTATATCCCATTTCTCACGTCGATATTGTTTACTGAGGTTATAAAGAAAAAATAATATATATATATTTAAGATTATTTGAGATTCCAAAGTATTAGTGAATTTTAATTAAACAAAATATAGTCTAAGGTATTATTTTTAAAAATTAAAAAGTATTTTGTGTAGGGAATTCGTTGCAATTGAAATTTAAGTATGTGCTCTAACAAATATTTTTGACGTACGTAAAATTTCAAACCGTTAGGTACTATATACCTATATATTGTTGATAAAACTTTAAAAACAAATTCTCAAATTTTCCCATCCAATATATATATTTATGATGTAACAAAATTTATATCTTATTAGTAATAATTAGAATATAATACAGTATATAACGTTTAATAACAATTGCGAAGATAATTTTCGAAAGTAAAACTAAAGATAGGTATATACGTGTCAAAACGATTGAAATAAATATTTGATATTACATTTTCTTCGACAACCCATTGTGTTTCTATTGGAGACTTCATCCGCTCCGTACACACTTCTAAGATGGACGTCACTAAAGTAGCACTTCTTCCCATTTGAGAATCCTTTGGTGTAATAAGTCCACTCAATCACGCTGGGTTGTGAGGAACCTGACGTGGGGGTGCACAATTAAAAGAAAATACCGTGTTATTATTTAATACAATACATATAGAAAATTATAACCATTCCTTTACGATATTGGCCACATGACTCGTGACAATAATATTTGTTTAAAAAATCAGAATAGGTTCGGAATTGCATTTTTAACATGGGTCCCTCGATCCATTGATATGAGAAGGGAGTTTATAAATCTATAATAAAGTCAATATTTCTATAATTTGAAAACAACCTTATTATAGTATAAAATATATTAATGATGTAAAAGCATTTCAATTAAATTAAATTGATTTAAAAGTTATTTTTGACAATGCTGCCAACCATATAATAGGTAAAAATTCGGCAGAATAACAATTTTAAAATTTAATAATATTAGATTTATAATCTATCTTTTTCCCATTTAATATTTTGAAAAATTATAAAAAATATGACTCTAATTTAGACTATAATATGTAGAGTAAAAAAAACAAAAACAGAAAATATAAGCATACAGTGATAGTATTAAAAAGTAAGATAATATTATTTTCAGAAAATAAATATATTGAAACATTAAATGCAAATGTATGTTAGTTCTTTTACTATTAAAACTATTATATTCACAGTCTTATAACTAAAGGATATATACATTAAACTAAGTATATAAAACGTATAACAATGAATCAACAAAGTCGGGATACAAGGTAAAATTATAAACAATAATGTATATCTTGTATTTAGTATTAATATAGGAAAGGGTGGGTACACAATATATATAACATATATATCTTTATTAATTAAGAATTTAAAGAAAACACAATGATTTTTATTGGACTGGCTTACTTGGGAACTTCACTCCTATAATAATTGAAATGAGCATTATAAATAAGTAATGATTGTGATTAATAAATCAAGAAAAACCAACTATAAATAGGTTATATAATCATATTCGTGATAAAGTCAATTTACGATCCATAATTTGTAGATCCAAATTGTTCCCTATAAAATTAAGGATTAACATGAAACATAAAACATAAAACAATTAAAACAGGAAATGATCGTAGGAGAAGAATGAATAAAATGAATATATATCCGTACATAAAGAATAACTCTTAAACCATTTAAATGAGACTAGTAGACCAACAGTAGAAGTTACCAGATCGATTATAAATATTGAAAAATCATCTAATTATTTGTTGAATGGCGTTTTGGTTTTGTCAAAAAAATGAATGCAGAGCCAAAGATGCTTTTTTCATTCCGAAACGCCCAAATGTTGATGGGACAAGTATGTGGTTATATTTAAGAAGTTCTTCAAAACTTTCTAAAGATATTATATTGATAGATTTAATAAAAAAGTTGTTAGATTTAATCTAACAACTTTTTTATTTATTTATATCAATAGTGATCAAAATCACAGTTCATGTACCACCAAATAACACAATATGTAACAGTGACCTGGAACGTTACAAGGGACAAACTGAGAAATTGTCTATTTCTTAAAATAAACCAGAGAAAACTATATTTTTAGCCGATATTCACTCAATAATAATAATAATATATATAACAAAAAATAATATATATCAAAATAACAAAAAATAACAACGCCAAATTAAATATAACATTATACATCGATACAGTGTTAACCTAAAAACCTTCCATTAAACGATATTCTAGAATTGACGGAATTATTATATAATAAATTCAGGTTTGAGGAAAAAATTAAAAGAAATTATTAATATGGTTTTTATGATATTAATTATGTACAAAATTGAATAAAAAAAATAAAAGTAGGTTTTCATAAATAGGGAACATTTGTTTCATAATAACTGTTCCTAGGTCCATAAAAGATCTTTATATTCCTAGTTATTAGTATAAAATCTAAGCTTTATCACCTGGATATGTCCGCAGGTGGGAGCATCTTTCCGGCCAAATGTCTTCATTCCTACTTGTCTCATCACTGGTTGGATGAAGACATCGCAAACTTGACTGCCAATCAGGACCATTCCTGTCAAAGAAGAATAAGAAAAAACACCCCAGTGCAATAAAATGCCACCAGACGACCTTAAACATAATGACCAGAATACGAATTTGAATTTTAAAAAATATATATTAAATTATATTTTTTTATCAATCTTGCAATTACGAATTTTAATAAAGTGTATAGAAAACTTTAAATAATATTGTTAGTAATTATTATCAATATTGAATAGAGTAAGATGATTAACTTGTTTATGAATATATTTTATAGTCTGTAAGTACTCCACTAAATAGTGTGGAGAATCAATCAATGTGCCTGTTTCTATATTTGAACATACTTCGTAATTGCAATCTAGTTGTAAGGCTAATTTATCTGTATATACTTATGGATAATGAAGGATGTAGAACGTGACTGTAAAAATAATATTTTCTAAATTAAGGAATACATATTTCATTTTTTCCGTAGATTTTATTAATAGTTTTTGACTTGCGTAAAGCTTCATAATATAGAAATAAATCTGGAAGAAAATAATTTTAAACAATTAAAAACCTTAAGAAACCTATAAAAATTTTCTGGACTTTCGGCTTAAAAATACAGAGATAAATGAAATATATTTAAATTGTAATGTAAGACGGAAATTTAAAATAGGTTCATTTGTTGAAGTTTTTAACACCTGTTATTTATATTTTTACTTATTTGCTTCTACATTTTATTTGTTAAATAAACCTTACAGTACATATATTTCAAGACATAAAAATGTTGAAAACTATACATTTAAGTAATTACACTGTATATTGTGGCTCCATGGCCATAAAATGTGGCTTCCAGAAAACATCATCGACTGAGCAATGTCCATGTGCAATGACTCGTCGTCTTCGAGGTCTATAAACTTCTTTTGAACTTGAGGACCGACCACCCCAGAAAAAACTTTGATTTCCACCATCTGCTACAATTAAAAGTTGTCAAATTAATTTAAGAATTCATTTAATAGTGTTTACTGTAATAAAATATTTTATTTAGATAAAAAATATAACACTCAAGAAATATTTAGAAAAGAAACTGAAACAAAGTTTAGTAAATGCAATGAAATGATATTTTTCATTAAATTTGTACAGTTAATATATTATTTTAAATATTTTATTTAGTTTAGCCAAATTAGAAAATATCTAATTTACCATCATATACTGCTTTTTCCAAAGTAGCTGCTTTTGTAGGAGGCAATGTATTTTCTGCTATTGGTATTTCACATTCAGTTGCCATAATATGATATGTCTGAAAAATTAATTAAACTTCTTTTTAAAGTTTCAGTACAAATACTAACTTAGTTACTTATGAAATTAAAAATACAATACAATATTTTGTCAGTAATTTTCTGTTAATAAACCATTATTATTAATAATAAAAATTTAGCAGTGATTTTTTTAATGTTTACTGAATCATTAAATATTATAATTATATATATAATTACATTATTATTATATATTATAATTACATATATTAGTAAATCTAGAATAAAACTGTATGATGTAAATACAGTTTTTAAATAGGAATAATTAAAAAAATTAAATACATATTAATATCTTTTTAATGTGGATAATGTAAGCAATATGCACATATGTTAATTTTATGATTATCTTTTTGGGATAAAAAAGTGTATTACTAAGATATAAAATATATCAGGGTAGCAGAGTAGTTGAATAAATTTATTTTGTGAATTATATCATTGTTAAAATAAGAATTTACGATTTATATTTAAACAAAAATATCAAACATCTGATTCAATGCTATATGCACCTATGGGCCTGGGTGGACCCAAGTTTTATGAGTGTGCCTATGTTGTTTGTTTTGTACAGGAAAATATTGTTTGGAAAATAACCTTATAGAACTTACAATCTTATAGAACATACAACCTTATAAAACATACCAACATTATACAATGCCACAGAAACTAATTTTAACTGGTGTGACAAAATTTCAGATGCCCGACCATTTAATAAAAAAGTTGAAAGTTTGATATGGCGATCATATTATTACAAAACATGTTACCTTATTAACTTATTATATGTTATATAGAGTATAAATATTGTAATAAAAATAACCATGCAAGGTAGTTATAATATAAAATATACAGTACAATATACTGTTGATAAAGAGAAACACAATTAAAAACTATTTTAACCCTATCAAGATTGCAGTTAAAAAACAAATGAATTGCTATTGCATCAAAATTTACTAAATATGTTTAATCTATGTTCATTATGATGAATGAAATCATTTGCTATGGCTGAACAATTAATATTGTCAATTGTTCCTTATAAATAATGAGAATCATGCAATGATTTAGTCTATTTCTTGTATATAGTTACATAAATATGATTTTACTCAGTGAATGGTAAAAAAAACTTCATTTGCTCACAGTATTTGTGGTGGGCATAATTAAAATCAAGTTACCAGAGTGACAACAATTGACTAAATAAATTTCTTTCTAGTGGGGACAATTTTAGTCCATCAGATTTACCTCCTTTTCAAAGCATGATCCAAATATTTGAATCTGTGTAATCAATTGCTGTGCATCAAAAACATTACAATAAAATCTGTCAATGTCTCATATTTGGCATGATATTCTTTTCTATTCACTGCTTGAACATGTGCTTTCTCTGCTACTTTATATATTTCATATCCTGGTTGCCCGAAAATTTCAGTGATTGTTGATGTTGCCAGATCAATAGCTTCAAAATATATTTTGTGATAGTAGTCTTTCACAGTAACACTATGTAATCCAACTCTCATTCCTATTTCAAAGCATGTTGGAGCTCATTTTTTTCTAGGTAGGCTTGGCTCTGATGTGTCAAAACAATTTTGGAAGATTTTTCAACTTTTTAAAGTTAAAATATTGCCATTTCTGATTGATGTCAATGTTTTTACTGTTAACTCATCTACAGCTTGACCTTCTGAAGCTGACATGGACTGCTTCTGAAGAATTCTGCTTAAATTTTCAGAATTGACTTTGATAAGTCTAGTCCATAAAATAAATTAAACTGGCTCATTTGATGTTTGAAACCAATAATCCTACTAACAGAGGTCCAGTTTTCTAGTATTCTCTTAACATAGTTATTCAATTTCTATTATTTAAATTTCTGTCTTCATGGTAGTAAGTTATGTGCATTGTGTGTATGTATATCTAAATTATAACTGATGTTTGCTATCACCATCCTATATTGTGAATTGTAGTCAATATTTCTCAATGGGTGCAACATTGAGGTAGGTTAAATATGCATATAATTGTAATGCTAAATGTATAGTATAATATACCAAATTATTCATTAAAATATAAAAGGTGCCTTATAAAGAACAACATTTACATGGTAAATTTTTATTAATAGTTAGTTGACAATTTTAAAAGGCAATAAATATTTTAACTAGTGTAAATTTTTTTCAGTCTGAGAAAAACTGGTATGGCAATTGCTATACCTGTATACCTGTTGCACCTGTTCCGCCAGCCCTGTTATAGAACATACCAACCTTAGAGGACATGCAGATATAGGGAATAAGAGATTTGAAGCTTTTAAACATTTGAAGCTAAAACATTTTATTTTGGTATAATGACTTTTCTATACACTGACAATCTGAGCAGGGTGCTGCATCTAAAGGACAAGAAGTAACATAAAAACACTATAGAAAATCAGTCATTATTCATTATTTGATTTGTTTTAGGACCAAGTCTATTCTGGGAAGAGTCACCTTGATGTAGGTGAGTCTGCATTGACTTTTTAAAAAAGATAACCAAAATGATTTTAAATTGGATGAAAAAATATACTAATAATCCATTTATTATAACTGTTATATATTATTTTAATCATTGTACTTTTTATTACACATACATTTTAAATTTAATAATACAAATATATAATACTTTTAAATTTGAATGTAAACTATTATTAATTTAGTTTTTTATGGCTAAATACTATACTTAAGAGCAACAAGCACAAAATGTAAACCTAAAATAAATATTAAAAGTGATAAAAAATTGCTTTATGAGTATGGTTAAGTAATTGAAATTTGGAATATAAGTAATAAAAATAAAAAATTTGGAAAATAATCTTTTTTTTATAGTTTTCAACAATCAAACTGATAATAATGAACATTATAAATTCCTGGATTTTTACTAATTTTCAGAAATTTAAGAATTTTCTAAGATCATTTACTAAAAATTCAAAATTCTAAGACTTTTCCAGTTTTCTAAGTCCTGAAAAATTTCTGATTAGCTATTATTTAGACTGATATATCAGGCATTATTTATTTATTTATAAATAGATAGGAAATATGTAAATGTCAGGCATTATAGTGTTATGAAAAAATATTTCCCAGCCTGCATTTTATGTCTCTTATTTTTTATTATATATAAAATTCCTGATTATATGCTGGATATATTCTCCTATAAGGTATGGTGACTGTGTTTTTGAGGGGAAAAAAACCTTAAAGTGTGTAGCTTTGTTGTGGATAATTTGAGCCTAGTGTTTACTTTTACAACCTGTTAGTGATTTAGTGTCTAGGCCTATATCCATGACCTAACTTTTATTATAAATTGTACTTGTAGTAATATATTTATTTAACTTGTCAAATTATTTTATATAATATAATTAGATAGTAGTGCAGGTGATAGTGTGTCTGATTGCTGATCAGAAGGTAGTGGGTTTGAGCCTTGGCTTGGACTTCAATTTTTTTTCTTTGATCTTTTTGTTTCTTACATTTAAATTATTTTTATTTAATTAGTTAATTAAAAATTATTTAAATTATAATACCTCAGAAATTTGTTTTAAAAAGCTTTAAAACAATCTTATTTCTAAACCTGAGAACTGGCAGAGCCAAGTTTACCACACGTTTACCATAAAAAAATGGAGAAAAACATTATCTGTTTTATGAATTTTATTAATGTTTAATGTTTTTCTCAATGTTTTACTAATTTATAAAAGTTAGGTCCTGGATGTAGCCCAAGAGGCTCCATAACAGACAGGTCATGGATGTATATACTGCCTAATTTGTGTGATAATAACATTATCTGTAAAAATAATCACTTGTCCAGAAATCACATTTTTTTATTTGTACTCATAATATCCTCCTTACTTTGAATAAATTAATAAAGATCATAATTCATTGTAATTAGACTATTGGCCAATATCTTTCTTCTTATGTAATCTGTGTGCTATG
Organism: Vannuccia rotundouncinata; assembly: GCA_034780395.1. NCBI lineage: Eukaryota > Metazoa > Platyhelminthes > Proseriata > Coelogynoporidae > Vannuccia > Vannuccia rotundouncinata. The sequence goes on along the minus strand of JAUZNC010057489.1, from coordinate 654 downwards.
ATTTTCACAATAAAAATTAACCAACTTTCATTTATAATGCTAGGTTTATAAAAAACAAAAGATAAAACCTCAATATAAATTCTGTTTAAAGCATCTAATATTATAGAACTGATAAACTATAAAAAAATATCCTTTAAATATTTCTTATTTCATATTTTTTAAAGTTTTTTAATCATTAAAAAGTGTGAACTAGGTAAAATTACTTCATTAAATAAATAATTTATTTAGTGCGTTATTTAAAATATATTCATTATTTATAAAAAATATAAAAAATATATTTTACATAGTTTTACGAAATTTGCGCACAAATATTTAAGCGTAACCATACAACAATTATAAATAAATATTTTAAACAAATATTTAATTTATTCTAAACTCACAAAAAGACAAAAAAAAATCTTTGTATCTTTGAGGAAAAAAGATATATATGTAAAAAAAACCATCATATATTATCAATAAATAAATATTCTTTTTTAACCAATTAAAAAAACACTATACTAGGCAAAAAAAGTAATTAAAATATAATTTATATGGCGGACCACATTCAGACCATTTCCCAACAAACAATTTACGTAATTGCTACGTAGCATCCACGTGGAGAAACAACGTAGCTGCAAGGTAGAAATGGCCCACTGGGATACGTAGCTCCCACGT
>JAUZNC010057488.1:0-12099 GCA_034780395.1 Vannuccia rotundouncinata | reverse complement strand
ATCCTTTGACTGCAGCTCCTCTAGCTACTGATCCTTTGACTGCAGCTCCTTTAGCTACTGATCCTTTGACTGCAGCTCCTCTAGCTACTGATCCTTTGACTGCAGCTCCTTTAGCTACTGATCCTTTGACTGCAGCTTTTCTAGCTACTGATCCTTTGACTGCAGCTCCTTCAGCTACTGATCCTTTGACTGCAGGCGCTCCTTCAGCTACTGATCCTTTGACTGCAGCTCCTTCAGCTTCTGATCCTTTGACTGCAGGCGCTCCTTTAGCTACTGATCCTTTGACTGCAGCTCCTTCAGCTTCTGATCCTTTGACTGCAGGCGCTCCTTTAGCTTCTGATCCTTTGACTGCAGGCGCTCCTTCAGCTACTTCAACTACTTAAATATCAAAAAAAAAGTTAATAAAATCACCAAAACGAGATGCTTTATTAAACAAACTGAAAGCTGAATTGTCCGATGTATTAGGCATTCCGGGTGTTAGAACTCTTGTCTAACAAGATGGACTGATCAAGTTGCAAATCTGTTATCGATAGTTTTACATTGCTTCTTGAGTTGTAGGATATCTGCTTCCAAGACTATTTAGATTCTGAAACAAAAGCAAGAATAGTTGGCATTCAAGACACAATGACTTTTGTTTGCTATACACTATAGTTATCGTATTTTTATGATTACTGATATTAACTGCTTCTGAAGGCATGCAAGATGAGGAGTGTTTTAATTTGTGGTGTCCAAAAATCCAGAAGCATGCTAATGATTTCCAAACTCCCTAGAAAAAGGAAGATGCCAGCGCGGTATGAAGAAGGTATCACCTATCATTTTTTGAGACAGTGATTCAGTATTATCGTGCCGTATACTACAAGGTTATTGATTCTTCTTTTGACACTAGGTGTGTTCGTTTTGATCAAGCAGGACAGAAACATCTTGAAATGTTGTAGAAACTTTTGTTTTCTGAGGATGTCACATAGAAACCATAGCATGCGGATAAAGAACACATAGCCAGAGATATTGACACTGACTTACTAGAGGTGCAACTTGAGCTTTACAAAACAACGTTTGATGAAATTCTGAGGAATGTCAGTGAAGTTGCCTCAAATCTTACACAGATGTGTTTCTTCTCAAATATATTCTGAAGCTCATTCTTGTTAGTCCCTATGCTATGAGGAGTTTGGACTGGAGTTCTCATTAAGCAAAATCATTGAGTTGAAAACTCAACAAACTCTTAAGATGAAAAGTAGGCTACCCTTGCTTAAATCCTTGGTAAAATACTTATTGACTCTGAGTCATGGAAATGCAGCCCCAGAATGTGGATTCTCAATCAATAAAGGAATGCTGGTTACACATGGAAAATTACTTGACTAGCAGATCTTGGTTGCATTACAAATTGTCAAAGATGTTATCATAAATGCAGGCAGTTTTTTTAATGTTCCAGTAACAAAAAAATTACTCATATCAGTGAATAGCAGCTACCAAAAGTATCAGGCAGATCTAGAAGCTTTAATAAATGTTGAGGAAGAAGAGGCAAAGAAGAAGAAACAGGTGGCGAGCCAAGAAGTGAAAGAATCTACTAAAGATGTTATTGAAAAAAGATAAGTCCTATAAGAAGCTAGGGATAAATGTTGCAGAAGATTCAATTGCTGCTGAAAATAAAAAATTTCAGATAATTTTGAAAGAAACAAGAGTGCAATTGCAGAAAGTCCAGTCAACTTTAGAGATAGGTATTCAAAGAAAACGATCTCTTGAAGAAGTAATACAGCTAGAACAAGATATTAATTAAAGATTGCAAAAGAAGATAACAGAAGATTGGCTAGATTAAGGATATTTATTACTTGGATTGATTAAATTCTTAATATTACCAAAATATTTACAAGTTACACATGCATGTTATTTATATAACTGTAACATATTAACCTTGTTATATATTGTGAAAACAATGTCATTCTTTATATATTCCTATTGTACATCATAAAAAATATTTAATAAATTAAAATATTTGCAAATAATAAGTTTTACATGTACATGTACTCTAGTTAACAATGATATTCCATATATATTATTGTATAATTTAAAAAAATATTTATTAAATTAAAATATTTCAAAGTAAAGGTTCACATGTACATTCCATGACATTCCATACATATTCTTTTATTCTTTTGTAAAAAAATATTTCACATCTGTAATATTGTACTCTACATAACTATGATATTACATACATATTCTTATTTTATATTGTAAAAAATGTTAATTATAACGTATAAATAAACACATTTATTGTTAATTGGTTGAAAAAATTTGTCATAAAAAATTCTCACAGAATACTGGGAGGCCTGGGTTTGTAAACTATGAATTTGTAACATTATAGAATAGACCATTTTAGTTTGATTTTATTTTTATTTTGAATTTATTTATTTATGAATTAGAAGTTGTATAAATTACATACACGTAGTAAATATAGTAGACCGATAGGTCTATTCGTCCATGATAGTAGGTATCTGCATTTTTCATAATATATTTCTAAAACAATTAAATTACATTTATAATATTTTAAGAGAAGTAAAAACCATGAATATTTTTCTCGTGCTAGACAAAATTTAATTTTCTTTAACGAACCCTATTGATGTAATGCCATATGATGAAGCCATATATTGATGTAAAGTAAAACTCATCTATTAATAATACGTAGTTTTTTAACTGTTTATATTTATATATATATTATCTATAATTAATAGTTGAATGTGATTGATTTAATTATTAATCAATTTATATAATTTGATTCAGATCGTTTGGACTTTTTAATAATGTGAAATATTCAATTTTTGAAACATTTCTTGAGGAATGGAATCTTTGACTTTGCGATCGGAAAATATAAAATTATTGTGAATTTCTATATACATATTATTATTCAGGATAAATTACCTATTCGTAAAGTACCCATATTCCATTAAATATTATTGCTAGAATATCTCGGTATTATATTTTATGTTATAATACAGGGAGGTGCATTTTAAAACTTAGATATGCGTATATTTTAGGTCTTAACTGCATAATTATACGTATATAAATGTAATTCTGAATTTTAGTGCAAAGTCACACTATATCAAAGTTTTTAACAATTAATTTATATACAAATAATTAATATCATTTCGTTCATAAAAAATTTATGAAATTTTTTTATTCTTTAATATATAAACAGAAAACTATAAAAATCATTAGATATTTATTCCAGTTACTAAAACCCACACAATGTATAATGTTACCGATTAATATAACTTACGTTTATATATACCAATGGATATATTTGTTAAGATCTTTTTTATATAACAAAATTATTTTATAATTGAAATTATTCTAATATCATAAATATCATTAGTGTATAATTAAATAGTATTACTTTTCTATAATTAGAGTATTGCAATCTTATTTATTAATTTGTAAATTAAATTATTCTGAACAAAAAACCAATTAGTTAATGATATAATTCTTTTAAGTGATATTAATTAATATTTATTATGTATTAAACATTTTATTAAGGTTTACCATTGATATCGTAATTATTTGAAGATCAACAGACAGACTGTTACGATTAATATACGAATTCACTTAATTTATTATAAAAAAACGGACAAAAATCACTCTTGATTATGTTGCGGGCAATATGAAGTTTCCTTATATGTAATAATTAAAAATAATAAAAAGTTTTAAATATTAATTATAAAGTATTAATTAAGGTATTATAATAACTGACTGATAATATATGTTTAGATAGTATACAATTAATTTTAATTGGTTAAATTATATCGATTCATCTGTGGAGTAAACCCATTGATATTGTGATTATTAACTATATATTATAGAACGGAAAATTTTAATTCATATATTCAAAATGCGCATAAATATATACCTATTTTTTAAAGTATGTACCTTTTTGTGACATTTACCCAACTTGTTCATACTATAATAATATTCATTTATTTAATGTGTAGAAAATTTTCGTATTAATATAAAGTATCCAATAGATAACTTTGCTATCATCGTGTAAACCCTTAAATATTTAAAGATTTTAAAAATATAGTTTTATATGAGTAAAATTTAATGACTAATTTTATTTAAATACACTGGGAAAAGCATTAAAAAAGCAAAAACCCGAAAACAATTTTGACACAAACTTGAAAACAAAAAATAATAATTATGATCTTATTGATGATTTTATATTTCATTTTTTATATATTTTTCCTAATAATATATTTCATACATTTATTTAATTATAAATGTTTATTAATAATAAATTTAATTAATTATAAATTATTTAATAATAAATGTTTTTGTTTGCAGCACAGAAGAGGAGTTGACAACGCAAATTCCCGAATACATTGATGTAAAAATTAATTTAAAATATTATAAATAGCATTTTCCATATTTATATAGACTTTATTTATTTATTACTTTACTAGGTGAAAACAACGAAAAAGTACTCTGAAAAGATTACATTTGTCATAGTCTTGGTTGTTTTATTGCTTATTCAATACGGAATATGTTTACGCCCCGTGATCATTTTGTATGTGTACTCAACGATTTATCCAGCACTATTTATCTACAGGGCTTGGTGTTATTGGTAAGAGTTGACTGACCTAATACCTTATTTTATAATTTAAAGTTTACAGGCCAGTCGGATCTTGACTCAACCCATTGAACAAATTGCAATCGTCTTATCTTTGGTATCCCTAGAAAGGTAATTTTACGTATAGATTAACATACAAAATCCCAAGAAAAAGCAATTTGAGGGAACGGGGAGGGCGGGTAGTTACGGTTATTTTAATTTTTTTCACATTAGAATAGGAGACATTTCTGTGATTTTGTACCAATTTTCGTAAAAATTAACATTTTAAAGAAAATAGACGTAATTTTCATATTTATGTGTTCAACATATTATATAATTAGGAGAATTAGATTTAAATAGTATTCGGTATTTACAGACTTTTGAATCTGTAGTTCCCAATTGTGTAACTAAAATTGCGGTTTGAGTTGATATTATTTGGAAAGATATGGAAATACATTTTTGAGCTCAACGCCTGTTGCATACTTTATTAAGGACCTACATATTTACTACATATTATTGGCGAAATGCGATGCATAAAAAATAGTGTATCCACATATATTTCAATCTATAGTTCGCAAGTTTATTATGTAGCTAAAATTGCGGTCCGAATTGATATTTTTATATTTTGAAATATATGAAGAGTTAATTATACTATTTTTTATTAATCTAATTTTGTCAATAATATGTAGAATACATTTAAATCATTAATAAAATATGCAACATTTTGAACACATAAATATTTGAAAATTGTGTTTATTTTCTTTAAAATGTCCATTTTCATAAAAAATTAGTCAAATCACATAATATTTCCTTTTTGTTTATATATGCAGGAAATATTAAAAAAGCCATAACTTTTTTTCTCCAAAATTGCTTTATTTTTTAATTGTCCCATATTGTTAATATTCGTAAAATTGCCTTTCTAGCGATACCAAACATGAAAGGTTCGCCATTTGTTTTAGGTTATAGGTGACTTTTTGTATTGGTGACGCGCGATATGTTTGATGTTAAAATTATTTAATTTTTTGATTATTTTTTGAAATTAAATATTTTATGCGAATTAAAAATTATGATAGAGAAATTATACCCTACATTGTTTTAATTGACACTTCGATGTGTAATTTAACATCTATCTATGATTGGTTGTTTGTAAAATTTAATATTATTCTCTATATGCCGAATGATTCATTATAAAACAAATTATACATTCTTTGATAATATAATTTGAATATTTACAGCTGATTTAAAACTATAAAAAAAATAACTATTCTACGATGTGTTTATTAACTCAAATAAGGCATACGTTTTTAGTTAACAAATAGTATTAAAAAATATGTATTTTCTATTTATATTAATTTATTTCTATATGTACTTTTTATTTCTGAACATAATTTGTTGTCTTTCATTTGACTTTCAGTTGTTTGAGTAATAGTGGACTTTTTTTACTGGACATATGTTACTTTGTAAATACGTATACATTAATTGTGATATGGTAAGTACACCATTTATTCATAAAAATGTGTTGTTTATATATAAACTATAATCAATATAAACAATTAAATGTTTAAATATACACTTTTACAAGAAATGTTGTACATACAAATTCTAGAATATAAAAATTTAAATGATCGTTTATATTTAGGGACTTTTTATTAATTAATTAATTAAAAATGAACTAACTTATACTACTACTTTTCTTATCTATATATTTATAAGGTACTCGTTTTATGAGAAAATATATTAGTTTATTTCGTGCATACACATTTGCGAAATATATTTAGGACATACATATTTGCGACTTATTAGGGGCAAATACACATTTGCGAAATATATTTAGGACATACACATTTGCGAAATATATTTAGGACATACACATTTGCGAAATATTTAGGGCAAATACACATTTGCGAAATATATTTAGGACATACACATTTGCGACATATTTAGGGCAAATACACATTTGCGAAATATATTTAGGACATAAAATGGGAAACATTTTACTAAATCAGAAAGTCCATTGTCTAATGATAGCCCAATTTTTCCTTAAACGCTCTATAACAGACCTGCTAATCCTCATACATTAAAATTTATAGAAACTTTTGACTCACCTATTTTATCTACCATAATCTTAATTCCATATCGTATTTTTTTATTTAATACAAACATATATATGTTTGATTATCCCACATATTTAAAATCTATCAGAAATCCACATTTCAAGTTCTGGGAATATATCTTAAAATAATTTGTGAAATTTGTAAGAAATATTTGTCATCATTCTAATTGGCTTTGAACTCTAATTTTTTTTTAAATATTTTAGTATAAATATTTTTTTGGTCAACTTTCAACTTCAATGATGAGCATATAATATATAATATCATATTCTATTTTTTGTTAAATTTTTTGTATTGAAATTTTTTATTAATTAATATTTCAAAATTACTTGAAATATACTGATCCCTATTTCTTATAGGGGATTTCCTTTCTGTGAAGAAGCGTTACAGGTTCAGTTTGGTATTAGCAATGGACCGGTCCTGTTCGCTGTTCTCCCATTCAGAAATGCACTTGTCTTTCATGATATAGATAAAATTACCTCGGTGTTTATTCATCATTTTCCCCCACTTGTGTCCTTCATGTAAGTTTTTTTTATACCTATATTAAAATGTTTACATTACCCCAAACTAAACAGCTATTTCCTAAAGTTATTTGAAACGAAAAAAGATTATCTTTTCTGTAGTAAATCCCAAACAAAAAGATGTATTCAAATAAATTTATGAAATATTGGTATAAATAAAATGAAAACATTTATTGAAATGTATCTATTCATTTATTAAAATTTGTATTTATCATATAAATACTTCATTTGAACTATATTTACAATACATTCAAAATAGTGCATTATTTCCATGCAATCGAAATATTGTATACTGTTTGAAACTATCGATTGAGTTTTTCCTATTAAAATTTGCATGAATGAGTAAACAAATCTGAAATAGGCCATTCGAATATGACAGTTTTTAATGAGCTTTTGAATGGTAAATTTATGTACCTACTCCGCAAGCACCCCACTTATGTGCGCTACAAATATGAATTTTGGTAGTTCAGATTCGTTTAGTTTCATTCAAACTGTAAATAGGTAATTCAATTTAGTAAAATAATGGAACTGGCTCCTTTGTATATAAATACTCCCAAAATCGACTAAAAATGAAAATTTATGCATAAATTTGTAAATTTAACAGTAGGCCTATAGGTATACCTATATAAATTTAAATTGTATATAAATATAAAAATAAAAATGCAGAAATAATATATTCCGGATTGAAATTTGTATTTATATTCAGTATAATATAAACATTCGAAAAAGTCAAAATTATATATTGCATAATTCTGATTTTGAAAAATATAGGAAAACGATAAAGCAATATGTATAAGGGTTTACGGTTAATGGGTTGGATTAAATATTATTAACCATTATAGTTATTTCTAACTTTATATTATTTATTTCATATCTTTATTTACAATCTCAAAGAAGTGAGCAATGTTCCAAACGAATCTTTTACAGAATAAATGTATCTGTACTGACAACGATAAAATTTCCCATCTCACTAACGCAAACGATTTTTAATTATATCGCAATAATATTGTAATACTTATTTATGGAACTATCGACAACGAATTATAAAGAAACGAAATTATTCTACCCATATTTTAAGAATCTATTTATGAATCTTTATTTTAAAGTAATATACAATAATTACTGGCCATTTATTGTGCGATTCATTCTAATTTAAGCATTCATTCTTCCACGCGCGGTCCCAAATGTTGATTGAGAGTTATGAGAGAGTTATGAAGAGTTATGGGTTACACAAGAGTTATGAAATAAAATATTATATATTTTTGTAGTACACAAAATCTTTATGGGCGTTTTCCTAGATTTAATTTTGCTAATCACCAAATGTAGGGTTTACGGTTAATACCAGGGATTACTATATGTTTAGAGATTTCTCTGGGTGTATACATTATTTTTTTATCAACTAAAAGCTGCGTAAAACTAATCGATGACAAACTGCACTGTGATTGGTTACATCGACCAATTTGGTTCGAAACGAAATCGGTCAGTTATACTCATCTCAACTCTACACAAGACTCCCGATATATACCTCATCACAAACCGATGATGACATTGGATTATAATTCTCGCAAGGCAGGCGTTGATACCCTTGATCAGAAGGTACGTGGATACTCTTGCAAAAGAAAGACAAACAGAAGGCCGTTCGCACTTTTTGCTAATTTATTGGACATTGCCGCTCATAATGCCTTCATCCTGTTCCTCTCGTGCATCCTCAATACAATATCAGGAAATCTCACCGCCGCAGGATATTTCTCATTAATTTGGCAAAGTATCTTTTACCAACAATGATCAAAATCGTCAGCCTCCACTAAATCTGCCCATGAAATGTGGACAAAAAGACCTCAATTTCCTGCACAGTTTGCGCTCGTTGCATTTGTAAAATACACACTGTTGTTCGTTATCAAAAACTGCTGAGAAGTGTTTTTTGTCTAAAACTCTACTTGAACCTATATAGGGTGAGTCAGTCATAAGAGCTACAGATATATTTTATTGTGTAAAGACAGAATTGCAGATATTTGACAATACAATTACTTATGTGCAGCTCTAAGTATTACATTTCCAACTACAATTTTTATAACATGTATTGTGTATATTTATACATAATTGCTACTTTTATAAGCTTTTCGCAATATATACGTTGTATAAATAAAATTATTATTCGATACCATAAACGGTTGAAGTTCTCAAACTGGATATTTGTACATCTTGGTGAATGATCCGTAATAATATATAATATATCCGGCTAATATTTAAACAGTGTGAGCTTTCATTATGCTCACAATAATTAATCTGGGGTATATTATACCCCAGTGGTACACAACGTGACTCTTTATGAATATAAAAATACATTATGCTGTCAATAATAGCTCTAGTGTATAAAAATACACCCTTTTAAACTGCAAACACACAAATATTTTCAGACAATTTAATACATAATAAGTTAGGAATTCTCATAAAATTTCGGTTCTCTAAGTTTTATAGTTTGTTTGTAAATTGATTTTGAAATATCTGTTGGGGTAGAATATACCCCATGGTCGTTTAAGGGTTAATGATTTGAGATTCATTGAAAATATAATTTGATATTTATTGATTAAGATAAAGAATGAAATAACTAATAAGTATAAAATTGTATCATTTATTTTGAAACCATAGATACAAAAGTAGTTGGCTAGAAATCGTTATAACATACGTTATACATATTTTATTATATATCATACTTTTGTAGCGTGAAAGTTAAAACCTGCAGTGACGACACATTTCTACAAATATTCTAGTTAAAACTTTTACATTTATATTAAATTATACAGTTTAAATTGATTTTCTATATATAGTATGATTATTAATATATGTTAGGATTCCTTTTATTTGTATGCATTTTTTGTGGTATGAGCTAACACACTTTTTGCCATTTGGGCTAATAATATAGGTATATGAATAGCGCGTATATGTTATTGAACATATAAAGAGCTAACAACCTACTATATCGTAGGTTTTGATAAGGTTGATTTTGATATAAAATATTTTCAAAATAATTTATAGGAATTTAAAATGTTTAACTAATCTATAAATAAACATAGTTATACACAAATTTGCATTTCTTGTCGATTTTGTTATTTCTTAAACAACCAAATGCTTTAACTTATTTATAAATAAGCCGACTCCATTATATGACTAAATTGAATTACCTACCTAGTTGACATTAACAGACATTTTATAAAGTACAGTGACCAGCAAACGTGATTTCAAAGAGAAAGCAAACACCCCAAAAAGTCAAAACAAAGAGGCCATATACATATTTTTGCTCAGATTTATGGTAGAATTTTTTTATACATTTCGTGCGTTATTTTGATACTTTAATTGATTGAGATTAATTCTCTCGATCGCATTGTACATGTTTGTGAATTAAAATACACTATCTTATTGATTGATGTAACGTAACAAAACACTCTATATGTATATTAATAACTAATAATACAAAGTACCATAACATTACTAATTAATGTATATTTTTCACGATTTTATTGAAAGTTATTGAGTGTTTATTGAATTTAATGAATTAATTTGTATTCAAAAAAAAATATTTTAAATTTCTAATAGAATAATAGAAAATTACTTCCGATATAATAATATATACACATATAATATGCGTTTATTAAATGAATGTATCTATAGTTACCGATTGATAATTTTCATTATTTCAGACTTCGCTGGCAAAGTTCTGCAACATCAGTTGGGTGGTACACACCTTTTTGGAATGGAACAGCCATCAAGACACCAATTTATTCTATTTCCAATGAAGCTAAACCAATCTGGTTACTTCTGGTTCCTATCAGTTTTGTATTAGCACATTATGTAAGCCCACAAAAACTTTTTTATATTGTTTTAATAGTCTGTAAACGATCAAGATAGGGAAAATAAAAAAAGAAGACATTAATATGTCTTAAAAACATCGAATTATTCATGACCTTCAATAATTTATCTGTAAACGATATATTTTTGTATAACTTAATTTTATTGCTTATATTAAAAAAACTATTAAATATTAAATGTTCAATAAAAACTGGTGTCCTTGTGATCTTTCCGGGAATTACATTATAATCGAATTTTAGCTATAGAGTGTCCCATATACTATTTCACTTTTTAATATATACTAATAAAAAAATAAATCACATTTTTTCATCCAATAATAATAATAATAATAAAAAAAATTTATAGGTAAAACATGATAACATGATATTGGTATTATATAATTTCAAGCATATGTCCAGTGTCAACATCTACCTCAATACCCCCCTCTTGCTTCAATGATTTACTGACAGTGTGCCTGCAAATCGTCGAAAGTCTTTCATAATTCTCAACGTGTCAAATTTGTTAGAAAATAATTGACAAAATGACGCACAGCAAATTCTTCATTTGGAAAATCTACTCGTTTTCTAGCATTTTCCATATTTTTAAATATATACCGATCTCGAAGGTTGACATCCGGAGTATATGGCGGCTGCCGAACCTTTGAGACAATTTGCTGGTCAAGGTAGTCCTTCGTAAGTCGAGCTCGGTGTGGGCGTGCATTATCATGCATCCAGTGTAACCTGTGTGTACGTTGCTGAAAGTAAGCAAGACAGTTTTCAATAAATTCCACATATCTTTCGGCATTAATACTGCCGCCACCTTCCAGCATCTCAAAGTGTGACACACCCGAGAAGGTTGATGCCACAATTACCATTCTTTTCTTCTGACACATCGTTTTTCTTATTCTAGTCGGTCTGCCACCTGCAGCATTTGGCAGATTGACTGGAAGGCAGCACGTTTGTCCACCATTGAATGAATTAAGGTAGAACAACTTTTCGTCTCATACTACTAGTCTTTCATTCATGCC
>JAUZNC010057486.1:0-12703 GCA_034780395.1 Vannuccia rotundouncinata | reverse complement strand
TTAGATGATGGAGACAGAGATACAGAACCTATTAGATGATGGAGACAGATACAGAACCTATTAGATGATGGAGACAGTGGGACAAAGATGAGATCATGTAATAAAAGTAATCAATATAATACTGTATAAACTGAACAGAGGTATGAATTCTTCCCACCTGCCAGTGAAAGGCACACACTACGAGAACAGTACGTGGAGTTTGAGGACAGCAGCACAGTCGTACAACGCCAGAACATCCAATTGACTTAGATTCGTTCTCAAATTTAGACTCACTCTATATGAAAATTGAGTATGGTATTTATTATTTAAAATACAGTTAATAAATAATAACAAATACTAACAACATTCATTGTTGTAAAAATATTTCTTGTTTTCAGAGAGAATTTTCTATTTAGAATCTTTTTTACAATTAATAAAATATTAAATATCATATTACTTTTCTAAGTTATTGTTAAAAAGTTTAAAACTAAAATATTGAAAAACAACAATAATTGTTACCTGAACTTCATCACCAAGAAGAGTCCATACTGTTACGGTTCCAGACATTGTAACTGCCAGCACCACGTCCGCTTCAAAAAAATCAAACGTCATACTAAAGTAAATAATATCTTGATATCTATAACTACATTGACAAATTGTTATCTGAGAAATTCTGTAAATAATTATTTTTCAAAAGAAAACAGATTATTCCAAAACCTTGAATGGATGAAAGCATTATTGTTATGTATTAGTTATTTTATAACAAAGTATGTATTACATAAAAGATAAGACTTAATGTTTACAAAACTCAGTAGAATCCTTATGTCTATAGTTGCTAACAAATATTATAAATACACGCAGCTGATATCAAGGCTGACATCTTACTCTTTTGTCCCGGATGGGAGAAGACTGCAAAAGTCGAGAACCAGTTGGGCTGAGCTTTGGACACAAGCGTGAAGAGTGGGGTGAGGCTCATGGCATGGAGCACGGTAATCTCGGGATAAAGGCCCGAGCAAAACAGAAGGCGATAATCAAGGTAGCTGGGTCTGTGTGACTAGAGAAAGGAAGAAAAGCAGAGAGGAAAGATGAAGGAATTGTGGATAATATGGGAAGCTAACAGTATTTACGAGGATAAATTTGACTATTAAAATGGTATTTCGCTGATCTTACCTGGATCAAATTGTGAATGTATCTGTTATCTATTTTGAACTCTAAACACCGGCCTTCCTCACAATCCCACAAGCTCAGCTCACTGAAATAAATAAATGTTAATCTCAGAAAAAGATATCACGAACGGGGAATAATTTGGACACAACAAAATTGTGTTATGCATTTTCTCCAAAGATATAACTGGATTCTTTAAAATGGATTTCTTAAAAAAATTATAAATACGTATATTAATTATTTTTCGGTGTATTTATGTAACAAAAAAATCTTCAAATGCTTTAGGTCAAAAAATTGCTTTTGAGATGTCTCACATTTTGGAATATTAAATAACTTTGAATAATTGTAAAAGAATAAAACTACAAAAAATGGAAGCATAATTTCATGATCAGAAGTAAAACATACGAAGAATGAATGATATTTAGCTAAATGGTTACATGTCGTCATTGTAAACAAAGTTTTTCAAAAATAAAAGAATAAAAAATATCCACAAATTGACATTTTACACATTATTTAGGTATGAAATTGGAATGTAATCATTAATAATTACATTAACAATGGAAAAACGACGAAAATTTCCTAAAGTACAAACCAAATTATTTAAGATAGCTTTGTCTTGTGATTGTAGCAGAAAATATAAAATCAATTTACAAAAAAATAATTAATTGTCAATTGTAACATTAGAGTCTCCCAACTGAATTTTTAACTAATTGAAATTCTAACCATTTTGGAACAAGCGATGTGGGTAAGACTTGAGCTTTAATTAAATATCTTTACAATGTTCGAGATGGTTCGAACCGTTCGTCAACTATTTTGTTATGCTTTAAGAAGTACCAATAAAAATGCGATTGTACAATAATGAATAATTGCATTTTTGTAAAAGCTAAATTTTAACTCGTTAAAATGTATAGTGTTATTGAAAAAAACTAAAACAAAGAATTGATTGATAACGTATTGTATAACAACCCAAGAGTATTTACTTTATAGACTTTATTAATCATAAAATAAACATTTACAATATACATAATCAATACTAAACGGAGTCAATAATTTCCTAATATATTAAAATACCATAATTAGGTATAACACTATAGCGTAATCTAAATTAATTTAATCAGAATTTCATCTGGGTATAATTTCTTTGCATTTAATTTAGCCGTTATAAATTTTTAGCATCGCAATTTGAGAAATATTTTTGTATTTCCAATTCAATATTGCAAAAAAATGATGTTAAGGGTGACCGGTATAGGTATGTGGGTTCCAGCGACACTTGGCCGTCCGATAATAGCCAGCTATGTCAACATGAAGGATCTGGTAAGTATCATTGATTGAAGCTGGCTACCAAATAAGCAGCCGCTGGATCTCTGCTGTCTTCTATTCTTCGAACTCACGTAGAAAATGGATCAAGCTAGTCAGTAGAGAGAGAGAGAGAAAGAGGCTAGATGGGGCGAGCGGTGAGAGGGGGTGTCAGGAGTAGAAAAGTTCAATAAATGTATGAATCTTATTCGAGTTTCGTCTTCGATCAAAATCCATGGGAAGTGGTTAATCAGACATTCAAACAGGAAATAATGCAGTATTGTAAAGTTGTACAAAGATGACACCCCTCTGCACTGACGAAAAGTAGGACGTACGATAATTCGAAGTTGCTCGTTTAGGAATAATTTATGAAGTAGAATATTGGTATATTCGTACCAAAAATAGAATGAACTATATATGTGTGAAAAGTTGTAGAGAACAATAAATGCAATCATTTACTTCCTCTATTAATTTTAATTCTATTCATTTTCTTTTGTATGAAAAAGATTTCCACAGAACTATTGATTAAACTGGAACGGCGTCCCGTCATGAAAGATATATAAATAATCCATAGACCGATTTTAAGAAGCGAAGGTAGAAGAACGGCCTATAAATATACTAGCATAATTATTTCCGAAATATAAAAGATGTAAAGCATATAAGCAAAAATTACAGTAAAATAATTGAGCTGCTGTATTTTTATAATACGTAATATGAAAAAAAGAAGCTGTTGATAATTTTGCTAGTACCTACATGAAACACATCTAAATATTTTATTAAACTATTATGCAGTACAGATATTTCCCACGAATACTTTGATATTTTTCTCTTTCATACACAAGAGATGCATTGAATCTTGAAGTTATACATACAAATGAAGGAATAGGAAGTTAGAAAGACAATTTACAGCTTGAACACTCGTTATATAAATATTCAATTTTGTTTCGTTAGAACCCTAACGTTTATAGCAAATATGATCAAAATCAAGTTCCGTTATCATGATATTCTAAACTTATAATATTGTAAACAACCTTTGCGAAACGAAATTTTCGATGGTTATAAATTGGATAATTCAATCAGAGTTGGAATAAACCGCTTACGTCTCTAACCTTATCCAATTTATTTAACAATGTTTAATCGCATTAATAAATAATTGTCGAAAACAGCGAATTAAGTTTGTGACGTTGGAAAGAGAAGTATAGATTTTACAGATTTCAGTATTGACCTCTTTATTATTTATACAGAATGAATAACTAAGTTGGGTCCATGGTGTGCGTATACATATGCAAAACAACTTTGCATCCTTTTATTTATAATCATACGAGAGATATGGGTCCTATTATAGAAATATATAATTGGTTGCTTCGGTTGAAAGTGGCTATATTAAGTCAATTCTATATGAGAAATTGGGAATAAATAGATTAAACTATGTTTAGACTGTAGCTGCATTCATTTATCTGCGCATTGTGAGTTTTCTCGACTATATGTCGAAGAGTGAAGAGTTAAAAGAGAAATGTCTCGTACTAAACTATAATTGTAACATAATTGTTTCTATTTGAATCTATTCAAAATCAAAATAGTCAGACAATGAAGCTTTAAATAGTGCGAAAGAATAACACAAAGTATTTTATAAAAGATGAACGAAAATATAATTTATTCTTTCTTATAAGATTCCGAAACAGAATATTACTTTTTCTTTGAAACCCTAACCTAAAAATAAGATCAATCATAATAACTTATTGATTTCTAGTTAATAGTTAAATAGACGTGTTTTTTTAATTTATAAGATAATCGAGAAAGGAAAAATATATTTATATATAAAATAAATTAGGACATATTTGACTTACTCTGTGAAATATACAATAGGAAAAATTCTCTATATTTATAAGTGTATTATTTTAATTTATAATCAACGAGTTCTTGATGAATAACCTTTGACGTAATTAACAACGTTAGTCACATAAATAAACCACCAATGCATTAAACTAATATCAGAGAAAACCTTAACAATTAGGACAGATAAAATTCATGCTTTTTGAACATGATAATAAGTGAACAAATTTGACCAGCTCTTCGTTATCTTACAATTATGCACGGTCCACTTTAATGTGGTATCTTTGGTTACTCACCCCGAATCAGAGCCACTAATGAAGAACGTATGACCACCTTCGGGAGACTCCTCGGCTATGCAGAGGTTTGTTATGGTGGTTTCATGCCCGAATAACATAAGTCGTGGCCAAAACTGTAAACAAACAATCATGGTAATACAGTCAATAGTGGTAGCCTGACTAATAACGATAATATTCAACTTTAGACCCTGTAGTGTTTAGGCCATATAATGTTAAAAAGTCGTTTTGATTAATAGAGCCTTCATTCTATATTGCTTTACAAGAAAATTTTGGAAAACGTTTTGAATAATGTAGAAATGTTGAGTTCATACAGAATATTTGTATTACATTCCATGACCCGTTGTCGCTGTATTAATCCCACAAACGATTTAATTTTTTGAATGGACTCCACATTGAAAAAATGTGTCCTCCACATAAACCATTGATATAACATAAAATTCCATGACTTTTCTAGCTTTTACAGTGCTGTATGAACCTTGAAATTGTAGGTGCTAAGAATACCGAAACATAATATAAAAAGGTATGTTCAATTGCCTACTATTGCATCAACTATAATATATAACTGTAATAGCTTTAATAAAAAACGAAATCATATATTACAAAACTGTATCAATAAAATTAAAATGGTTGTATAAACAAAAATATATATGTCTATAATTCTGAGGAAAATATCTGATAAGGCCCGGTTAAGGCCCACTTAAGAATTTGTTATTAAATTAAGCCATAAGACACTCAATACAACAAAACAATTATAATAAATTCAACTTGAAATTCGCTGAAAGTTCTAATCCCTGGTATTTACCTAAAGTTGATATTTAAAGAATTATTTCTTGTCCGCAAATACAAGCTCCACGATTTAAACCAAACATTATGTAAATTCCATCAAAATGTATGTGTTGCAATAGATTTATGGATATGCACGTGCATTAGGTACTTATTTTAGAAAGATTAAATGTATAATTTATTATTTTAATTTTATAAAAAATTGACTAAATGAATATTTTAAAATGTGTTTAATTTTTTAATAAATGTGCACATTCGTCATTCAGTCACCCACCTTCCCATTTCGCCTGGAGTGCCATGTTATAAGACTTCCATCAAGGCCGCCGGTTATCACTCTGTCCACTCGTGAGTTAACAACTAAAGAAGTTATCACGTGATTTGGTGGAGCACGTGACCACAAGGTCATAGGAACCACACAATTGCCGCTCACTTTCAGCATGGCAGCTTCTAGAGAGTAAAATTAATGGAGTATACCACAACGCTCTCCGATGAATAAGTTAGATCTATAAAAAATAGATAAATGACTGACAATACAACAGATGATATCAATGTTTGTTACTCTTTTGACAATGTTTCAAAATGCTGACATTGTATAAACCTTTAGCCAATTACGAGTCTGTTACAAACCAAATATTGTTGTTGAAAAAATAATACTGACAGTAGCTGATAAGTTTAAACATTAAACGTGATAAAATCAATTGAAATTTATTTTAAATATTTAACAGAATTAATTTATTGAAAATAAAACACTGGTGATAGTAAATTTTCTTTTTCTCCTAAACTGATTTTAATTATAACGATCCCTAAAAAGTTTAAACTGGTAGATATTTCAAAATGAACTAATATTAAATGTATAACATTAATATAATTGATGTTAGCTATTGATAATGAAAAGATCAATGTATGAAATCATTTAGATATACTTGATATGTATTACTAAAAATAAAATATACAATTTGAATTACTTTAAATTTATTAATTAATAAAAATAATGAACTATAAATAGACAGGCAGCTTCCAGCTATGAGGAATGAGATACCAACATTGACCCCCATACAATTGTAGATAGTGGTGTCAAACCTTCCAAAATGGACGTCTGTTGGTGTTTGGAGGGTTCGACTGGAACCCAGAGCTAATTTATTTTCTTATATTAAATAATAGGAAAATGTATAAGTACAATATATATTAGGTTACTGGTATTAGTCCTATTTTTAGAGAAAAGTCACACAAAATTGTGTTATTTTTTGTTTTAATATGAAGAAAAAAGTTGTATAATCAACATATTATTAATACAAAACTTTTTAAACCTAATTAAACCTTTTCTTTTAAAAGAAATATAAATTTTCTTGTAGGTAAAGTAATGAAAATTTAGTACAGTCCAACCCTCCAAACACCAGCAGATGTCCATTTTGGAAGGTATGACGCCATTGTCTACAATTATAAGGGGTCAATATTGGTATCTCGTTCTTTATAGCCAGCTGGAGGGTGCTGCAGGACTAAAAAAGTAAAGTTACAATTATTATTGTGAAAAAGATACAAGTGTTTTGTTTGCTATAAGATTACAATGTCAAATACAAAAATATTATACATTAAGTATTATACAATAAAATCATGCTTTAAAATTATTTAATATTTTGTTAAACCTAATAAAACGACAATTGATAACAATAAGTGAACAATATTAAGTGATATAAGTGAACAAGCTCAACTTTATTTACATTGATCCTTATAATAAATATAATCTATTTTTTATTGTTTTAATATTTTTAGTGATTATTTAAAAGTGTATATTTACATTGTAATGCACAATTCTAGAAAGCAAACTATTAATATTTGTAAAAATAATTTAAATTAGAAAATAAAATTAGTATAGTGTTAAAACATTTTGATATTTATATATATATAAATACTGTATTAATATTAAAAAATTAAATTAGCTTATTTCATATTAGCAATGGTTCTTGTGTCTCTCGAAAAAAATTATTTTATTAATGATATTTTTTTTTTATCTGGTGTTTTATTTTATTTAATTTATACATACATATATATTTAATCAAAAAATGAATAAAGAAAACTGTATATATACTAACTAATTAAACATAATTTGTTAAAACAATATTTTTTAATGTGAAATATTGATAATAAAATAATTTTTATTTTTGTGTTGAAGGTATTTAGTCTAATACAATTATATCTTAAACAATTATGACATAGATTTACAATCTATTGAGTGGCTCAATAAGTAGATAATCTGATTATATTTATCTTAATAATATCTTCCATAATATCATACATTTTGTAGCTTAATTCTGATTTAGTTACTCTCTGTGATTTCATGTCTTTCTAAATAAAAATGTTCAATGTTTTTATAAATAATTATATTTTAATTTAATATTTTATATGTATTATTAAAACCATTGTCAAATGATTAAATATATATACAGAGTAATTTAAATGTTGCCATACATAACAATTATAAGACAAAGTCAATATTACAATGCATTTTAATTCAGCAATCAATTAATTGATATTATTGACTCAGAAATCGACAGTGATATAAAACTCTGCTTATAAAAATTTGAAATTTATCAGTAAGATAGGTTATGCTGTAAGTAAGAGTCGATTGCATAAAGCGGTATTAGCTTACTACCGGTAGTAACTCGAGGAAAATCAATAAATTTAGTTGCATGCGAATTGCATAAACTGCTACCGGGAGTAAAATATTGGTGCCTAGGCCTAAATATTTGAAAAATCGATATATTTAGTCCAATGGTCTACTACCACGTGAGGGTAGGTATAACTCCATTATTTCGATTTAGTTTTCATGTTAACATTGGAAAAAATGGCCGGACATATAATAATGTGTTATTAAACATGTTATATCTTAATTTACATTGTACATATATAGAAATTTATTAAAAAAATTAAAAAACTATTTTAGGTCAAATATTTTTATTTTGCTCTCAAATGAAAAAGCGTTCTCATTTTATATAGCTATACGTACTTATAAATATAAAATAATTCTACTAAACATTCCGATTCTATAATGTAGGACAAAACAATAACATCATAAAATTTGCGGAAATCAAGAACATTGTAATGGAATTTCCAAATTTTAAACGAATTTTAATTAGTTAATATATAACATGGTTTTCCCAAAACTTACACCAGATATTAGTTAGTCTAGTAGTAAGCTAATACCGCTTTATGCAACTGAATTTACTCCCTGGTAATAACTGCTTCCGGTATTAAGGCTACTACCGGTAGCAGCTAATACTGCTTTATGCAATCGACTCTAAGAGATTGTCAGTAAGAAATTCCTTGAACTAAAGATGAATGAGTACATATTATTTTAATGACAGGATCATGAAGTTGTTGAAAGATTGCAAATGACTTCAATACTAACAGACCTATTGAAAATAAAGTTACACATGATTCAGTTGCCAAACTTATTGAAAAATTCCGAAATTGACTCCACCATACATAGGTAGTTTTATTAATAATCTGATAATAATTAAATATAACAATATCGTAGTAATATAATACAAAGTCAAAATTACAAGTAATTATAGCAATATCATAGCAATTATAATGCAATAAAGTCAATTTTAAGTCAGATAATATGTTGAATATGTTGACCATTACATGTGATGCACATGAGAATTTGTTTTTTTCCATTCTTGGTGAACAAGTGTTGTTTCAGCTATTATATTACACTCATACATTTTGCTCAAATGTGGTCCTGAAGATAGCCCCTATTTTGTATTCTTTTGATGTAGACCATAGCCTTTAAATGGCCCCACAGGTAAAAATCAAGCTGTGTTAGGAATGGGGATCTTGGAGACCATTCAACTGACCCACAATGGCCAATCCAGCAATCTGGAAACTGCTTGTCTAACCATTCCTGCACACATAATCCATAATGGGGTGGTGCCCCATCTTGTTGAAACCCTCCTGGAAACTCACTGTCAACATTTATCAGTGCTGGTGTGAATCTTTCTTGAAGCATCTTAAAATAAATTTGGGAATTCATGTTTCCATCTATGAAAAAAAAGCCAATAATCCTGTTTTGCCATATTCCACACCAAACCATAGTCTTTTCTGCCCATACCATCTTTGATGGATTCAACCATTGTGGATTGCAATCAGACCAATAACGAACATTGTGGTGACTGATTGACCAATTGCTGCATCATTGCAGTAAAAGTCAGCCTCATCTGAAAACAGAATGCTACCTGAGAACTTAGGGTCATCATTAATCTGGCCAAGTTCCCAATTGCAGAACTCTGCCCTTCTGTCTGGGTTGTCTTTGGAAAGATGGTGCACCATTTGAATTTTATATGGGGGCCAGTTATTCTGCTTTATCATACAAACAATACTTGGCTGGCTAACACCACATTCAGCAGATAATCTGTGAGTACTTTTTGTGGGGCAATTTTAAAAAGATGCCATTACTATAGCCAATGTGGCTTCATCCATAGCCATTTGTGGGTGACAACTTTTTGCTCAGTCTGCTACACTTCCAGTATTTCAGTATTTTTCAATAAGTTTGGCAACTGTAATGTGTTACTTTATTTTCAATAGGTCCATCTGTTAGTATTGAAGTCATTTGCAATCTTTCAAAACTTCCTGATCCTGTCATAAAAATAATACATATTTGCACATCTTTTGTTTAAGGCATCTCTTAATGACAATCTCTTACTCACAGCATACCTATTTTACTGAAAACCTTCAACTTTATATATGCACACTTTTATATCACTATCAATTTCTGAGTCAATAATATTAATTAATTGATTTATAAATCAATATGCATTGTAATACTGATTTCGCCTCATAATTGCTATGTATGGCAACTTTTGAATTGCCCTGTATAATAGTAATAATTTTCAAAATTTTACTGAATGAAGTATGATACATTATTAATTAAGATATTTAAATCAAATCAGAAAAAGACCAACTATACTTAGTAAAAAATAAATAAATAATAAGTTTAGAAAAAAAAATTGTGAACAAATATTATTAATTTGTAAATTATGAATGTAATTTATTTTGTAATTTTTTGTAATTATTTTTTTCTATAACTTGTTTCCCTGATATATAGATTTATACATTATAAGTGTACCTACATATTAAGTATTTTTCATATTTTCATATACATACCTATATAGTATAAGAAAAGCAAATATAAATAATTATTATTATCACAGTTATTATATAATACAGGGACACTGCCAGGATTTACCAGAGGGGGGTCATTTTCTTACAGAAGCCCCCCACCCCTTTTTAAAATCAAAATGAGAATTAATTTAATTTAATTTTACAACTTTATCTTTATAATTATGTATATTGAATGTTAGTTAGTGTTTTTTCATAAGTTGCATTCAACAATTATTTTATATTATAATATTATACAAATTATTATAGGCACCTTGTTTTTGGGAATATAAACAGAGAAAACAATTAGACAGTACTGTTTTGTAATCCATTATACAATTGCATGTGTCACATTAAAAATTATGGCCAACCTAAAAGGCAGTTTAATAATAGAATGCCCTGTTTCAGTCAAGAGAGGCCCCTTTAGTCAAGAGAGGTACATTTTAGTCAAGAAAGGCCCTTTAAAGAGAGGCGCCTTTGTAGCATTCATTAGAAGGAATCTCTGCAGAGCAAGAGAGGCCTCTTTACAGTGCTAGAGGGGGCCCCTTCAATAGGAGACCCTTTCAGATTGGAAGAGGATTCATTTGACCCAATGAACCCTTGCCTATATTTATGTAACAAAAAATTTATATATATTTATAGATCACTACCTACATGAAGAATATAATTTTATTAATGAAAATAGTCATTGATTCATTATTATATGTATTAAATGGATAAACATATATTTGGGACAAACAAAACCTATATATTAAGAAGTATACATATTAAATTTTATGTTATAAATAAACTATTTATACATTAATTTATATTTTAAATAAATTGGAGCAGAAATATATATATTATAAGCTGACTTATGTAGCAGGTATATAATAAATGTGTCATACTAAAATGTTCTTCAAATATGATTTTTTATTATGTATTACTTATAATTTATAATAAGTAATTTAAAAGCCTAAATTCTATATGTCAAAAATTTTAGTAAATGAAAAAATATTATTTTTGGAAAACCATTTTCAGATTTTAATATTTTCTACTTATTTAAAATTATTTATTGTAGCATAGTATTATTAAAACTTTTATACAATTGAAAAATATATTTAAAGACAATTTAACAATGAAATTCTAAGATTAGCCTTTCCTTCCTATTATTTGAGTGTCAGCATTGTTATCTAGTGGTTGAGTATGTGCACAATCACCTCTGTTAGACTTTATTAGCAATGGAGCAGCTATAGGTACTTACTTGTCTTTTAAAAGTCTACTATTGCTTTTATAAATATAAGTATAACCTTTAAAATAACTGTTATATTTATTTAGTTTAATTTAGTTAAATTATTTTTTAGCTAATATAACCATTTATTTTATTGTATCAACCTAATACAATTTGATAAAATGGTTTACTATACACAACTCTAAGATTGTTACAACATTAAATTAATATTATTATATTTAGTAATAAAAAAATAATTAAACTTAATATTGTAAGCTCGCAATTGTTCTTTTATATATTTTTATAAATTACGTAATTATAAAAAAATTATCAATACAGCTAAATCAATAAAATTATAGTAATATGTAAAATATCATTTTTTTGAGAACGCTTTTAAATAAGCCGCATCGTAAATATTTACAATGAAAAATAAAACAATTTATATTTTTTTAAATATAAACGAATCACAATTTAAAAAAGGACATATAAAAAAATTATAATATGTTTACGTAATCTTTATTGAGAACAATAAAAAGTAAAAAGTTAAGTACTTTCTTATTCAAATTAATTGGATCAATCAAATAAATATGCGGGTAAGGTTTCACTTTTTAAATATAATTAATTGAGGATTTATAAGCAAAAGTTTTAATCAGTAAATTAAAAACATACATGTACATATATAGGACATTAAGCTATCACTATAATATAAAGGTATTTCTAACATTTTGTTATATAATTCGTACAAAAAAAATATTTTAATGAAGTTAAATTAAAAATATGAAGGATATAATACGCGACATCGATGTGCATCTATCGGAACTTATTTATAATAATAAGTTTAAGGTAAAGCTTACGTTTTTGTAAGTTTAAACTTACCATTATATTTATAAAAATGAGTTTAAGCTTTAGCTTAATGAGTTTTAACTTTATCTACATAAATAAGATTTAACTAACGAAGACAATTGTTAAAATAGCAGAATTTATT
>JAUZNC010057485.1:0-12704 GCA_034780395.1 Vannuccia rotundouncinata | reverse complement strand
TATATTAATACTTTTATAAAGAGTGATTGATTCCTAGAACATAGGTAAATGTGTATACACAAATTTAAAAAATGTATACATAAATATTTAAATTTACTGACTGGTATCAATATTTACTGACCACATTTTTTTACTGACTTTTACTGACCGCGGGCACCCTGTTGAAAAGGGCACTAGGGCAAAATTGGCAGGGGGGCCATGGCCCCCTCTGACAGCACTGGCCCTGTATTAATAATATTATGCTAGCTTAGTTAAATAATATATTTATATTATCAGGGTTAGAACTAGCTCATGTTGGGGGGGGGGGTCTCTGTACTATATACCAGTGGAACCACTTAACCACTAGTTATAATATTTATATGACTAAAACAGTTAGACAAAAATTTAATTCAATTAAATAACATGTAACATTGTTTGCCAAACTAAAATTGTATACAGCATATCAGGCAACATAATGAAATTCCAAGACATTTTTTTGAGTATTTTTGACAAAATTCCAGGATCTCTATGAACCCTGGTATAATTAGTAATTTTTAAAAATCATGAAAATTCAATTATGAACATATTTCTTTACAAAAAGTTATCAAAAATGAAGATTTAATAAAGCTTTAATTAAATTTATATATATTTGAATTAAACAAAACATACTTGAATTAAAGATAAGACCCAGTGGGACTATCAAAGATATAAGAAGAAAGAAACGGCTAAAAACAAACATTTTTTGAACACGCCAGCATAAAACTACTTATAGAACGTGGCTACCAATGGGTATGATTTAAAACAAATTATTTATTTTCTATCTGAAATATAATAAATATGTAATATTTGTTTTATTTTATTTCGATCAGGTCTGTAGCCAGAGGCATGAAATAAAACTGTTTCGGTACGTCTTTTTCTATATAAGCCTCTAAAATCAAAGAAGGACTAGTTAAAATGAAAATTTCTGAAAAGTTATGTTATTTTTAATGTTTTTACAATAACAGAATTTGATAAAATTCAATTGTGTGGTATATTAAATAGTATAATAAACTGTACAAATATCAAATTCTTGACAAAATTATATCATTTTCAACTATTGCGTGAACTTCTACATGTATAATACTATTATGTAGTGTTTTTTTATCACGTCCTATTTGTATGAAATCATTAAATTGCGCCTTTTAATTTTCTTGACCGTGATCCACATTATATAAATGCCTTTTTATACGTTTCTTTGTGAAACAGGAGTTTCATGAATATTTTATATGTATACATATATGACGTCACACTATTTATACGTATATATGTAACACATATAAACATATATAACCATGAGATATATAACATGCATATATACGTATATATTAATTATGTTATGCAAGCTTAATTAAATAACAAACGTACATCAACATCATCATGGTTAGATCTAGCTCATGTGGAGGGGTTCTTTGTACTCTACAGAGGAACTTTAGCGCTCAATGTACTCTATACCAGAGGAACCGCTCAACCCCCCCCCATCTTCTCCACCAAGTGCTGCATCATTACAGAAAATATGATATTTATCAAAGTACCATAGAAATATAAATAATATTTCTATGTAACATAAGTAAAATTAGTAATATGTAACATTGTTTGCCTAAATGTATATAGCATATCTAGGTAAATATACTGTTTTAGTTGGATCAAATTATTATAACTAAATTTAGCGTAAATTACGTTATCAATTCTGTACTATTTCTCAAGGATTCAATAGTATTAGAACAACCACAATTTTCCAAATATAATGTGTTAGGCCTACTGTTCAATATTTATATACCTACAGTAATTTATTTTACCTACCTTTAAGTAGTAAAATTTACTTTTTTTAATGAATTATCCATTAATAAAATAAGAATTTGTTTTGAGCTGCGCATTTCTACCGTCGGCAGTATTTATTAAACCAGAATTATTTATTATATAATATATAAATTTTAATTTGTATTATACTGTTGCTAGCTATAAATTCTATACATCTAATACCTCTCTGTATTAATACTTTAAACACAATCAACCTTCTGTGTCAAAATAAGTAAAATTTATGATCATAGAATTAAATTTACAATTCGATTCTCAGTAAAATTCGTCTATATCGTATATTTGCCTAATAGTATATCGAATAATTTGGTTTTTGCACCAATATGACGTGATTTATTTATCTACCTACAATCAATATATGGTACTCATAGCTAGAACATAATTTATAAATATTTTGACATACATATAATTAATGTACTTTAGTAGATAACATACGTTCTATACCAACTATACTTACATTTTTAAGGACCTCTATCATTAATTTGTATACACATTTCATTTCATTTAATAATAAAAATAAATATATATTTATATTTATATGTAAGCGTTTTTGAAAAAATATATGATAAAATTATAATTATTTATTTACTTATACATTTCTACAATTCGCTTTTATATACCAAATAGATATCTTATCTTTAATCATAATTATCCTAAACCAATTATAAAAAAAGTTTGAAATTTGAAAAATATACAAGTTCGTATATTTATTGTATTTTATGGGTAAAATATGGAAATATAGGTGAATAACAATGAGCATAAAAAACCAAAAAACAAACTTATAAAGAATAGTGATAAAAGGAATAAAATCTCATTAAAGTCACAATGATTGTTTGATAAACCCAATTCCAGTGCAGCTTATGATTGAAGTTCCATCGTCATCTTCTTCTTTGGTTATTGAGAATTTAACCTAAATTAAAAAAAAATAAAAATTATTAATTTTGTTAATTTGAAACACGCATGGCACGAGCTAAGGGTCGATTATACTTCAAAAGAAAAAAATAATCAAATTAATAAAGAATTTACAATACTTCAATCTATATCCGACTGTTTTATATTATAATATGCTCTTTCAATTTCATCGTATACTATTAGAATAAGTGTAATACTGAAAACAATAAATTGTATTGACTATACTTCACCTTGGTGATTTGTTCAGCAACAAATATAGCTGTTTGAGTATGCAGAGTTATCTCACCCACTCTAACTGAGGAGGTGCCTTCCGCCAAAGCCATAAATATGACCAACTATAAGAGACAAAAAGAATACTATAGTATATGCAGCAGTTTGACAACATTACAAAGGTAATATATTTTAAAAATTCAATATTTGGGTATTTTTTAAGGATATTTTTTAATTTCCATCTGATGCATCAAATTAGACAAACCTGATCTTGCATATGACTATCCACACAGGCACTCGAGGTCAGCTCTGCCAGGAGTCCATTAGCAGCTGTTGTGCCCATTTCGTGAGCAGACCTTCCTCGTTTCCCGTTTTCCGAGGAGCACAAACGGAATCCAGATTCGGTCTCAGCTATCAAGCTGTAGGTTACAATAAAGCATTGCGGTTGTGTAACAATTTATTTAGTTAGAAAATTTCAACTTTGTTTCCTGATTCATGCTGAATTTAGTAAAATTTAATTAATTATAATACATTTTTTATATCTCATAGGTAAAAAACGAAAGTTATTGTGGGCGTTTATATAAAATATAGAATAGGTCAATATTGTAATATCGAATACAAATGAAGTTTTAAAATTAATTAAGATTTGAAAGAATTCTTTACGATTTATAATCATAATAGTTTTGAATTATTACTTTATTTTAAAATATTTCCTAAAGTAAACAATTTTGAAACAGACAGTTACTGATCAAAAGAATTTCTTTTAACAAAAGGATTATAATATGGTTTATAAAAATAACCACCGACAAACGGCTCCTTTATCGTACTTAAATACTACTTGGTATTTGCAGAGTCGTGTCCAGGGTCATCTTACTTAAGTGCCATAAACTACTCAAAGAAATATAATAATAATTAATATAATATTAACCATTTTTGTAGAATTAATTAAAAAAAATTGCGTCAAAAGCTTTACATAATCTGATAATAAATATTCAATTTTAAATGAGCAATTAATACAGTATTTCGATTCTTCATATACCTAAATTTAATTAGTAACAAAGGTTAATTGGTGAAAAAACTTTCGCAAAAGGCAATTTCTATTAATTTCATTATTGGTTTTCAACTCTATTTAACTGGTGCAGAAAAATAAAATATTTCTTTATTTTCTACATAATATTTTCATAAATAGTGTCTTGTTTATTTGTACACATAATTTATAAAATCTTAATAAGAAAATATACTAAATGTCTTACATGATTCCAGACCCATTCCCAAAACTTTGGGAACTGTCTTCTTTAACAGTTCGAATTTCAACAGGAACTCGAACATTCTGTTTCAAAATTGTTTCAGCCGTAGTTTTCATTTCTTGCGCCATCTAAAACAAAAATTTTTAGAAACAAGATTAATCCAATTTACAAGTCATTTGAAACGTGCTAAACAAGAAAATCATAAAATCAAAAGACGATTAAATAAATAAGCCTACACATATTCCGTCTGAATCAGAACTGCTATTAGAAACATCATTTTAATTTGCACATAACACCAAATACTACAACGAATCATTTAAAAATTGAATGTCTTTTGAAATCAGGAACAAAGTTTGACAATCTCATGCTAAAAATGGTTCCATCTATTCTACATAAAATTAAAAAGTTGACATCTATTTTTTAAATAAGAGGCTTTTAACCAAAAAATATTATTTCTAAAATAAAAGATTGATATTAAAGGGAATAAAATTACCCATTTTAGTTCCGACCAGTGAAATAATTTTATATTTATATCAATTTGTATTAAACATAATTGAACTCTTACAAAACAATCAAACTTTATTATGTATTTATTTTATAATTATTCTTATTTAAAAATATTGTATTGACAATTTTTATATAAACTGTTAAAAAGGGAAGAAATGTGGATTGAAAATACGAAAGTTATAGAAAAACTGTAGAAAACCTCAAAACCAAATTAAAATTTACATTCATCGGAAGACATCCAGCCACAAATGCGATTCCATAGACGCGTGTGATGGCCCCCCTGATTGTTAGATTTACACAAGACAAGGACTTCGCCACCGGATTTACAATGAATTCTACTCTTCCACCCCCTTGTGGATAGAAGCCTCTAAAACATTTATAAAATAATATTAAGTCTTGGAAATGTTTGACTTATCTACTAGTATTACTAATGAATATATAATTAGAACATATACGATATACTACTTAACATTCTGATACAACGGTCCATTACATTCATATATTTGAGCACCCAGTGATCCAATAAATCAGTTGAAATCGAAAGTAAAAGACGAGATTGGTCATCGGCTCCATAAAGAGAAAAGTGTTAGTATAAGTCTATCTAAAGTTAATTTGAGATGGAGTGGCGTGGTGTGCTGGGAGTTAACTGAGAAGTTGTTAAAATACTTATTACACAATTGGCAATACTTAAAAACAATAAGCTCCAAAATTATAAATAAAGAAATTATTTAATTTATATAACACTAAACATTCAAAAAAATATATGTATCAAACCTTTTGTGTAAATTTACTTGAAAGTCAACACCAAACAACTTCATGTAGGTTTTAAATACCTAAAATGAATAAATATATAGAAGAATAGTTACTAGACAGATTTTATAGATGCACATAGGTATATACATAATAAATAAATACATTTATTAATGAATAGACAATATTAATGACCTCTGAATAGAAGTCAATAGGAGGCGCAAAGTCAACATTGGTTCCTCCAGTAAGTATCATTCGACTTTCTTTGTGAGTAAAAATCAAAGCGGGAATAGCAATTTGTGCCAAAAGAGAGGTCGATCTGGATCATGTGGGAGCGATAAATAATGAGTTTAATAAAAACAAATAGATGTGCTAGTCCCCGCAATAACAGAATTACCCTGCAGTGCTAATGTCACTTCGAAATTCTCCACCAATAATATCTCCTGGATGAAATTTAATTTCAGTTGAACCAACTCCACATTCACTCAAATGACCTTGACATATCTTGGTGATTAATTGAATGCCAGATAAATGCTGATAACTATAAATTAGCAAAAGAAAAAACAACTATATATGGTTATGTAATAACAATTTTCAATAAGGACTAAACTATATGCGGAAAATAATTCCAAATTATAAAAAGTTATGATATGGCAATGCCATAGACATTAGGAGGTAATACAAAATCTGAGATATTTAACTTTTTAAATATTTTATTGCCGATTAAAAAATCACACAATATTATTTTGAATTCATTTATAAATTAAAGGGAAAATTTACATCCTGATTTCACAGGCCATCGACAGGAAATTTCAACGGAAGATTTTTTTAAAACAAAATATCAAAATAGTAATGCATCTCTAGCATATTAATTCAAAAAACCCTCTATTTGTGGATGAAAATGATAGACAAAACATGTACACGAAATTTCATAAGACATACCTGAGACCAGGTTTTTTTCGACCTGCTCTGATATTTTTAATATATATGGACTTCTTTAATATAGTTGATAGTGACATTGAGTTTCTCAGAATTTGACCACCCTGAAATTATTTAATTAAATAGAAATACTAATAAAATTTAACTAAATTTTAATTATAAATGTTTGTAATCAAACAAATAGTTAATGCATAAATAATGATTTTGAAACAAAATAAATAAAAGTTCTCTACAAACTATCTTCTAAAATTATTGTATTCTTTCTTGTATTTGTAACTGTAGGTAACATTTTATATAGAATTATATATCTATAAAGTATATAAAGTATTTCTATTATTTGGTTCTCAAATACACTCTCCAATAATAAATAGTAATTAGTTATATTAAGAATAGATATGTATCAATATAAAAAAACTGTCATTAATTTATCTTTAGTAGATAGTTCATAGTGTGTACTGTATATTTATTGAAACATATCTAACAAAGATTTATAAATGGAAAAATTGCTTATATGAAGTCAATAATTAAATTGTAACATTATTTATAACACAATTAAAATCTTAAGAAATTAATATAGTATGTATAACCTGTTAAGGCTTTATATTAAATCAACCTAGGCCAGGCACAAAATTGCCCATGGATGTTTTTCAAATCTGTTCTGGTATACTAGATCCAAAGTAAATGGTATCCAGTGACTAAGAAAAATTAAATTTTATGATTAAAAAATTTATTTTATGTATTGTAATTTAAATAAAAATTGAACATACATTCAATATGAAGGGTTACAAATACTGGATAAAATTTATCAAGGTAAGAATATGTAATACCTATATTGTCAGTGTGAAATATGAGATACATACATACTGGCAATGATCATATAGGTTGGTAACACTTTAAATGTATAAATATGTAATGTAAGAATACACTATATATTGTCACTATATTAGTAGTATGGAAGGGTTATATCCAAGCCACCCCCTCTGCCTTTGTCCCAAAAAGAAATTATTATCCAATAGGAGTCCGGTTAGTTCTGGAAAAAATCCTATATAAGGTGTCTCACTCACTGTTTTCATTCACATCTTTTTGTGATCTTAGACAGTTGCCTTCTTGTCGCTCTTGTCCACATTTTATCACTATTTTCTGTGTCTATTTGTGTTACTATCTTAGAGTAAGTGCATACTATTTCATTATTATTATTATTTTTGAAATAAAATTTTAGACTTTAAACTTTTAAAAATTTAAAAAAATAAAAAAAATAATAAAAAAAATTTTAAAATCTAAAAAATTATAAATAAACATAAAATAATAATTTTTTTGCACAATTTTAAAAAAAAATTTAACTAATGAGACACAGTATGGCAATGCAAAGTTGTAATATAATCTTACCCTGCGTACATATACTTAAAATAAGTTTAATTTATGATGTCACCTTGCATGGGTAAACCATTGAGATGAATGTCTGTAGAGCTCCATATCAGCTATTGATCAGTAAACTCATTGAGCCTTGTCAGATTACTCCTGTTCATATTAGGTGGCAGGATGTTTGTATAAAATGGCTATGATGGATGCATGTATATATGCACAAATGTACTGTTTAAATTTTTAATAACAATACATTTGTGCAGTATATATTTTTAATATTATCATTTATTTATAAGTCATTTTTAAATTCACATGAGAGCGACGCCCACATTTGCAATAATTTAAAGTACTTATAATATTTTTCATATTTTGTAATTTATTTTCATGATTTTATGCAGTCATTTTAAAAATATCATATCACCTAAGAGCTTATATTAAATGTAATAAGGAGGGCTCAAGATCGACACAAAAATGTATAATACTTTTAAATGAAATCATGTATGAGTTATATATTTTAACTTTATTATTATATTTTTAAGCAATATTAATTACAATAAGGGCTCGAGATCGACGCCAAAATTTATAATACATTTAAAAATAAAAAAAATAAAATAATGTCTGAATTTCTATTAATTTAAAATACTTATAATTTTTATTTATTTTTCAGTCATTTTAAAAATTGTATTTAATTCAAAATGGCCCAGGAGCTATGCCCAAATTTCTCTTTCACTACAAAATACTTGTAAAATTATCTATTTTTCTTTTATTAGACTATGAGCTTTACTGATAATGAACAGCCAGCTGAGCTTTCATTCATAATGGAGTCGTTGGGGATTCAAGATCCTATGAGTTCTGTGATATTTCCCCCCTCCAGACCGGATGTTAGTTCGGCTGTCTGCTCGCAGGAAGTTGAAGAGTTTGTGGCGATGCTGTCTCCAATCCCGGCCAAATATTTTGTTGACTTCACCATCAGCAACTTCAATGTCTGGATCCAAGCTCCTCATATAGATGAGCCTCTGATAGATCCCCGGATGGAAGCAGCTCCCACATAAACCTCTCCTTCAACCTGGTCCAATTCTACAACAGAGGAGCCTCTGGACCTTACTATATGCCCAACCTCTACTGCTCTCTCACCGCAACGATCTCCTCTAGACCTCAGGATGGAAGCAGCTCCCCTTCTATAGAGATGCCTCTGGATTTGAGAATACATCCAACCTCCTCAACTACTACACTTTCATCACAGAAATCTCCACTGCCAGCAGTAGCAGTCTGGCACTTTGAACACTTTTTGGAGGAGATGGATAGAGATTTGTTGGATTCTGGAATTCAATTGGATTCAGTTCTAGTGGAGTTCGACTTAGATGAATTTCTAATCGAATCAGTCTCGATGCAGGAGAGAATGGAAATGTTAGAGTTTGTCACAGCTCCATTGGATACTGCACCGTCAGTTAGAGACTTGTCGGATTCTAGAACTGCAGCATCACGACTACCTGCCCCGCCAGTTCCAGTGGAGTTTGACTTATATGACTACGTCATCAATACTCCAGCACCCATCTCTACTCAAGACCAACCCCCCACATTATCACTAGCAGTATCAGTGATGTGATAAATGCGCCCCTGTGATAAATGTCCTGACCATTGATTATATTTCTGTAACATTATAGTTTATTATGGCAAATTGCAAAGCAGTATTACAAAAACAATATTATAATCTGTTATAAAGTATTCAGCTAAGTGCATACATTCATAAAAATTGTTTATATAAACAGACCTCCCACAGAGCATAAAAAAAATATATTTTAGAAATTAAAACCTAAAAAACTAGATTTTATATTAAAAATCATAAAAATTAAAATTTTACAATAGAATATATAAAATAAGATTTTTATTGAACTTAATTATGAGTCAATTGTATAAAGCAGTATTTGCTGCAACCAGTAGTAGCCTTAATACCAGTAGCAGTTACTACCAGGTAGTAAGTTGCATAAAGTGGTATTAACATACTACTAGATTAACCAATTAAAATTTGTTTAAAATTTGGAAACTCCAATACAATGTTTTTGATTTTTCCAAAATTGTTTAGTCCTATAATATAGAATTGGGATGTTTAGTATAATTATATAAAATGAGAATGCTTTTCATTTGAGAGCAAAATGAGAATATTTCACTTAAAATAATTTTGGAGAAATTTCTATAAATTTTTATATATGTACATGTAAATTGAGATATAAGACGTTCAAGAACACATTATTATATGTCTGGAAATTTTTTTGTGGTATTCCCTCTAAATTTCATATCTGAAATTTTATATTCCATGGAACCTCAAAAGAATTGGTATAGTAAAATTGGAAACCAGTAAACCTAAAAATTTATCTCAAATGAAATATGAGCACTATTCTAAGTAAGCACTATTCTATTTTTTATAATGTTCATAATTTTTTTCACTTAAAATATAGTATTTTTTACTAAAAAGGTTGTGAAAGAAAAGGAAAATTATATTGATAGAAAATAAATTGTCAAGATTACTTACATAATAATGATTAAAAAATTTAATATTTTTAACATATAAAATAATATATTATAGATGTAAAAGCACAATACTCTCTAAATATAATTTTATTTATATAAAAATAAACCCCACCATAATATAACACACATTTATTAATTTATGAAACAAAATTATATAATTTTCTTAGCTTGTGTACAAAATGAACCATTATAGAAACATACTTAATAATAATTTGATAGCATTTATTTGATTGCCTTTCTAACATTTATCTCAAAAGAAGAGATCATATGGAGCCTGCTAGTCTACCCCAAACAGGAGAATGTGAGCAATTATAAATGAGTGCATTTTAGATTCTTAAAAAATGGACTCTCATGAAGTTTGTGAGTTTATATTTGTTATGCAAACAGTATAGCAATAATACAGGTGTTGTAATTTAATGTAATCTTAAATGGCAATCTATATATAATTCAGTTATTTCATCAATCTTTTAATAATGATATAATGGGGCAAAAAGTTCACTTACTAGATGCAATATACAATATAAAATGTAGACTGTGATTTGAATCAGTCCCATTAAATATTAACTATTCAAAATCGTTTTGAAATAATTTTAAGTGTATCTACTTGTAGTGCAGCCTCAACTTAATCAGGAAGCCAAATTTCATGCCCATAGCTTTTATAGACTTTGAAATAAAAAATTGCTCATTTTTGTCATTATTCTTCTTATATTATAATTCTTCTTATTCTTCAGTACTGATAACATCCCCTAAACTTTAACCAATTTTGATGAAATGTTAATATTATTATATGAAAAAAATACTTTTTATGGACCTTATATTGCAGCTTCTACACCCTACAAAACGCATTCCAGACAAGAACAACTAAGCTACAATGCATGGTGCAAAACTTCCCTATAGAAGATAACATATTGTGTATATGCAATAACCTGCAAACATTGCTCAGAGATCTACATCGGCTCTACAACCTGAGAACTCCACACACACACATCCAGGAACATCTCAACCTCACACGAGGCTTAATTTGCAAGCATGCACAACTCTGCGACTCTAGTTTTTAGTTCTGAATCTTACAAAAGAGAGCAATCCCTTGTTACTAAGTTTTGAAGAGGCTAACCTATGATCATTTCTTGACCTGAAAATCAACTCGAAAATTGAATAGGATGACCTGAAACATAACCTTTAGCTGAAAAGCTTTCCATGTGTAATTATCCATTTCTTAAAATCTTACAAGCTCTGTATTCATTTTACCTTGTTCTTAATCCTCTATGGTTTTCTTACAGTGTTTTTCTCTCTCTCTCATTCATTGACTATTGAACAATTCTATTTAGGTATATCCAATATCTCTCACTATGTACAGTCATTCTCGTTTGATAAGGTTGTGTATACAGAAAAAAAAAGAATTACATATTTAAGCAGTTTTGGCTTTTATTATAAAATATTTTCTTTATATAAAATTTTTCATTAAATATATTGCTATAAAAAATATATAGTAATTTATTAATAATTAGTTTAAATAAGAGAAAAAATTGAATTCATTTCCAAATTTTGAACAAAATAATTTTTGTTATTTAAAAATAATAATTAATTTTTCCTGCCTGGCTAGATTGTAGTTATTATATTTTTTAAAGCCTCCCAGTGATCATAAAATTCATAAAATAGCACAAAATGGGGAAAATGTCATAAAATTTGATGAAATTTAGAATTTTGTAAATATATGTTTTTTAGTAGAGTATATCTTTATGTTCAGTATTACAATGTGTCCATGACTGGTATGACACTATAAACTGTCAGGTCTGTAAATACTTATTATAAATAATATTTTATTTTATATACTTCCCTCTTTAATTTTTATCAAAAAGGTTTAATATTATGAAACAATACATTTTATTTAAGGCCAAGCAAATATTTATAATTATTATAACTAACTGTTATCAATTAATATATATCAAACCTTTATGAAACCTTTATTCACATAGCTTATCAATGAAACATATAAAATAGGAGACTAAATCTAAGGCACCTTGTTCTGTAAAACTAACTGTAACTGAAAATAATTAAAATTTTGATCCAACTCCTATTTCTTTTGCCCAATATCAAGAATTGATTCCAAGATTGCTGCTGGCTCAGGCATCCTCTAAAATATAATATATTATACAGTATGGCATTGTATCTTTTTTTGAAGAATCCTAAAAACAAGACTTACAAGAAATACCATTCACATATATTTTTGATGATACCACAACATCACAAGTCAAAAAGCAATATAATGCTTACATTCAATACTGGAGCATAAGTAAATTACAAATTGTAATTACTTGTTGGTTCTTTAACCTTTTCCCGATGGGGTGTATCAACGTTTGATACAGTAGAAATTTTGACTCACACAGCGCGTCACAGCTCGTGATTCTATTTTTA
>JAUZNC010057484.1:33205-50547 GCA_034780395.1 Vannuccia rotundouncinata | reverse complement strand
TACATTGTCAGCACAACATTGTTACATTGTCAGCACCACAACATTGTTACATTGTCACCACAACATTGTTACATTGTCAGCACAACATTGTTACATTGTCGCCACAACAACAATAATATTCTACATTACTGACCCATAGAAACACAAGTCATCTGCAGATAATATAATATCAACCAATTTATAAAACTTCATTATTACCCGTTTAAAAGGGAAATATAAATTCAATTACTATTTGACTGACAGCTGTCTGAACAATTATTCATGGTCGGCTTCAGTAAATATGCGGAGTCCATTGAACCATTTACTTATGGGAGTCCTCATTCCCTCCCCTCACATCTCCATTTTATTCTGTGCAGTTGGCATTGGGCATATCCAAGAATTATCTTGAGCTTTCTGTTTTATGAAATGGAGTCATTAAATTAAATGAATCAGGAAGTTAACACGCAGACTACTGTTATCTTGACCAGCCGGGTTACATAAAGCAAGGCTTTGGGCTAGATAGTCTAAATTTGATTACAAAATCAATCGATATTAGCAGCAATCGGTTACAAACAATCTGGGCATAATCAGTCACCCCTTCTTTTTCTCTAGAGGTATTATATAAATATAGCGAGAGATATTTATATATATTAGTATTTTCTTCTTTCTTTCCTGAGATTATTCTTTTCGTACTTTGCTATCAGGAGATAACTGGGATGGATCGCTGCTAAATTGAATTAATTCTATAATTGTAAAGTTTGCCTGGCCGATTGTTCCTCCGGGCTTTGATATAAGTTCATGACTGTGGATTTGGATAAAATATCGTCTGGAATATAAGCTGTTCACTTGAAGGGGTATCGTATGATAGTAGGTAAATTATGAGGAAGTCTGCCCCAACGGAATTCGATTAATTATTTTATTACTTTCTGCCTTTATCTTTGGAATCTTTGTTACCATAATTTATATTTTGAGGGGAAGAAGAGAGGGTTGGGAGCTTCAGGATTTCACATAGTTTAAAAGAATAAAAAAATGCATTGAAACTTAATATGATGAGAGTTTTTGTTGGTGAGCTCCTACAGATTTTAATATAATATGAGGTGGAATTTGTTAAATATTGTTACATTTGGATTTTATTCGGGTAGACTTAACAGTGAATATGTTACTTTATCGGTATTTTTATATCTTGCTGGGTCGTTCTTCATCCGCTTGAGTACATAAGGTGATATATAGGGGAGTTATCACTGTTTCTAGCTATTTGAACAAGTACACGATTGAGTGTTTATTTTAAAATGTTATAAAATTACAACATAGGGATCTCCTCCTTTCAAAACAATTTTTTTAAAACTTTTTATAATGGTAATAGTAGAGGCGTATATTTATCTTGTAAAAATTATGAGTTTACTGCATACAGTACGGAATATATTATAGAACAAACACTATAGATACAAAAAGGTTTCGAATACAAGTACATCTGGATATATGCCAAAAACAAACTGTTACATGTACTTAGATTATCCATAACGTAAAAGCCTATATTTATATCTATTTGTTTTCCAATGTAGACATATACAGCAATAAGCAGTGTTCCTCAAGTTATTAACAATATTATTTATTCCTAGTTCGCGTGCCCTTTGTTATTATTATTTTTTATTATACAAATACATTTTTAATACAGTTACTATAATTAAAGAGTAGAATGTATTGTACACTTGAGTTTAACAAAACTAGAGTAAACTATTCCAACCTCCAAAAATAATAATTGCGATGACCATAAACTATTACTCCAAAACGAACAATTATAAATCAAGTTAATTGAAAATCTGACAATATGTTGATATTTATATGCTTCCGTTCTTAATTGTTGGGCTTCCATCTGTTCAATTCTACATAATTATGGATTATTGATTATCCTCGGCTTTTACAATCAAACTGTATTAGAAAATTAGGACTTCCATGACAACGCGTTTTGCACAACAGCCCTCAATATCCATGCGGATCCATTTCAGGTCCCTCGAATCAGAGCTACAGACCAGCCGGGAATGGTACGAGATGCAAGTGGCTGACCTTAAACGAGTCAACGACAAATGCCTTCGTGAGCAAGAGACCGTCATCGCCAGCCTTCAAGAGCGGCTCTCCCAGGGAGCTGGCAGTGCCACCTCGGGAGTCAACTATCACGAGTTGTATACGAATCAAATGGAAGCCTACAAACTTCTGGCGGAAGAAAGCAGGGCCACCCGTGAAAAGTTGGAGAAGCAGATCCGAGATAGAGATGTTTTAATTGAAGAGTTAACTACGGCCCAGGAATCCTAGAAGTTTCCATACTTGCTAGCTTGTCTGCTTCATTTTGTAAATATTATATATATATATATCAGTTCACTTTTTATTCCTGAGATGTCATGGTATCATTATTATTACTACACCTGGCGTTGGGGTGTGATTTAATTGAGTGTTCCAAGTAAATTATACATACAATTCTCTACTGTGGAAATAAGAGGTGTTCATAAGAAATGGTTCATGTCTCAAATGTTAAAACAACTTAATAATGATAGAGAAGGTCAACAACATTTTCATAAAACTATCCTTCGGAACAATTTATCACTAAAATCGATAATTATTCCAACCACACCCACGCATAACATTGACTATTATGATCATTATAATATAAGTATTATCTTATTTCAGTGAAGATCCATGTCTTGTTTGTTTGTTTTTGCTGTTTTATATAAATCCTTCCCTTCCATTGTACACTAGTCCCTTGTTCTTGGTGTTATTATCTGTGTTTCATGTAAATGGCAGTAACCACTCATAAATATCAGTATTGGTTGAATTGAAGATGTCGTTTGTGTAATTTGGGCTCAGGAATTTTATTAACAAAAGTGATTTTTGTTTGACTAAAACGTTTTGAATTTTATTTTTTTCTGTGTATTACATGAATACTGAAAAATATATTTTTTATAATAAAATGTTAATGTTTAATTGAATGAAATTCACTTGAAATCTGTTCCAAAAAAGTATTTTCAATACTAGTATAAATCATTTAACTTGACTTTTACACATTTCAAAGAACCCGACTACGTTTTCTATACCACGATAATCGTATTCAAAGATTCCGATGAACTTTCTAATTTGAACTATATATAGTATTGATGTATCCAAGGCTATTTGGAAAACATTACCCGTGTATTATAATCTTGTGGAGTATAGAAAGCAATTTTTTTGTTTCCAATAATTATCCTTTCCGATAATTTCTACATCTTACATTTCATTGTAGATCATATTTATTCCTTTACGATGTCATTTTGATCTAGAATTTGGTTTTCAAACTATTGTGTACTGCTCATAATCTAATTCTATCTATATATTTGTTTTTATATTTTTATTATTATTATTTTCTTCTTGTTGTAAAGGATTTGATTGTGTTTGTTAACTGTAATATATTACATTATTGTCATTATAGTATGTATTTTGTTGTGATTTTATTGAAGTATTTCCATTTTGTTGATTAGTATATCAATTTTATTCAGATTTAGTATTAACTATATGCTTTCGTGTAATGTGTCAATGTTGGTGATTTTTTTGGAAATAGAAAGAGTCACTTATAGAATTTTCTTTCTTTGGGGTCTTCGGCTAAGCCTTCTCTGTCATAGTAATGTCCGATTCATTGGATTCACAATAACATTGACAGGGTTCATTTGATTCTGAACAATTACTCTGGATTTGACAACATCAACATTTTTTTATACTAGACTTAAAATTTTGTTTGAATATTATATGTTAAAGTTAATTAACAACTTAACTCAATCGTAACTTAATTCTTTGTTTTAAAATAATGAAAATGAATAATAAACACTGTGTTTTTGTATAAGATTAAGTATAAATCATTGTAAAGTGTGTTTTGCATGA
The DNA here is from genome assembly GCA_034780395.1 of Vannuccia rotundouncinata. Lineage (NCBI taxonomy): Eukaryota > Metazoa > Platyhelminthes > Proseriata > Coelogynoporidae > Vannuccia > Vannuccia rotundouncinata. The sequence goes on along the minus strand of JAUZNC010057484.1, from coordinate 46,665 downwards.
ATTAAGAAAACAAGGTTGTTTGATTTGCATTACAAAAATTAAAATAAATTTTTGCTTTCATAAATGATTTTAAAAGTGTTTCTTTTGTGAAACACTTTTCTGTTAAAAATAAAAGCTAAATTCTCAAAGAAGAATTTAAATAAATATACCCCGTGGTATACTGACAGAGCGCTCCAGAAATAGGTTGATAATAATTAATTATTGTGCCTATCTACGTAATCAACATACAAAAAGCACTTTTATATAAATGTATAAGAAAATATTGATTGTTGCCGTTACAGTGAGAATAATGTAAACTACTTTTGGTTATTTTATCGCCCATCTTTTCTATATCATTGGCGGGGCAAGTAGCCCGAGTAGATATAGCAGAAACCTCCAGAGTCAAATAAAATAGCATCGCTAATTCGAGATGCGGCAACAGACACCCCCTCCCTCCCGCTTCCTCCATTTTGTTCTAAAATCTACTCTATATACTGCAACGAACCTTTATATGATTATAGTTTTGACTTTTTCTACTTTGCATTTATTTTAGGCTCATCTTAAATTTGAATAGTTTTATTTTATATCGGATATAAACTTTCGGGATAACACTTATCTAATTTTATTGTTGGCTAAGTTTCATAACTCACGTGACCCATATGCTAACCGTATTGTGACGTCAATGCAATATCTACACACCTAAATAATGTAGTATGAACTTATAACAAACATATAGGTACTGGGTTAAAAAATAACATAAAAACAGATCAACTGGGTCCATAAAACAATTGTTAGAATAAATACTAAGAATAATTAGTTGAATTAAAAAGTATCATTACTGTTTTTTCACTTCTAAATATTCACATTTGGTATGCATATTAGAAATTGTTTAATTATGTTGTAGCTAATATATTTCGGTTTTAAAATATCTAGACTTTAAACTAAAATATAATTGAAATCAAAAAGAAATTAAAATTGATTTTACAATTGAAATCAAACAAACAAGTTATGTAAGTATAAGTACATTTATTTAAAGCATTTTTAAAATATTTTTATTTTAAATTGGATAGTAAATTGGTTAGTTTTATTAATAAGAGAAATTATGACAAAATATAATATAATTGATTTTTAATTTGCGAGCGGAGACGAGGCCGGCCGTGGATGATATTGAAATTGTATTTATCAAGCTATGGGTTCGCTACCAACAAGGGCAAATAAAGTTGTTGTCAAATTTGAACTGTGAATAAAAAGATTTTTCGTAATCTTTAGTAATCTAATCAAAATCTCCAAAAACTCGATGTAATTTTGAAATGTTTATGCTTCAAAGTAAACAAAACATTTTACATGAAAGCAAAGACGCCACCAGGTTACCGTTGCTGTGTATTTGCCATCCACTTCAAATAATTAATTACGTATTTGATGCATAATACTGACATCTATTATAATCTATACAAGTATTTATAATAAATTTGAATGATCAATTAAATCACAAGTGTTTATCTATAAATCACCATCTTCCGACTTATTGTGCTCTGACAAAATCAAACTATTGCACAGACAACATAACACTTTAAAGATATTTGTACAAGTTATTTTGGTTTTATATTTTACTTCCATTAATAAAGTTGTTTAGGAATGGTTTAAATTAGACAATAGAAAACATTTGCTTGTTAATAATAGCTTTTTTATAATAATAGCTTTTTTATAATAATAGCATAAAATAATAAAATATTTTTTAATAATAGCAAAACAATTAATGGTATAAACAACACTCTAAAAAGTTGTTTGTGAAAATTATTATTGCATATTTTTTTAATGGGCATAGATTGGAAATATAAATGAGCTTGTCATAAACAACATTTTTCAAGCATTTTATTTCTATTATTTGGAATCTTTCTGCGGTAATTTTCTTAAATTATTTTTCTTGATACCATCGATGTATTGATGAAATATATACGCAGATATTTCTGCTCGTTATATAATAATAATTAAATTATAACGATAAATATGTCATGAATTGTTATCAGTAAAAAGCACATTTATATTTCAGGAACTACAGTCCTTTTTCTCCTTATGCCAAACGAGTTTTATTATACCAATTTTCATTAGCTCTCAAGTTATTTCAAAGTAAAAACAATATTTTAGTTAAAAACTTTCCTTGTACAATTTCAAATTTTGGAAGTATAAGTAAGTAATCAATTTGTCGCCTGTCAGAACGACTGACACTTAATATTTCACTCACACTAGATGAATTTATATAGTGAAATAATCTTCAGAATGCCCAAATAATTAATCACCTTTTTTTTGTAAGTGTGAATAATAATTTTGTTTAAAGAACAACATATACGAAGTTAACACTCTTTACTGCAACTTATTAAAAATTCATAACTTGTACACTGTCATCCACTATTTGATATAGTTTTTCCCAATAAATACGGTGAAATATAATTCCATAAATATAAAAGTGTCTTTAAGTACAACTTTATCTGCATTATATTCAATTCCAATTTAAGAAAATTATTTAAATTTAGGTTAAAAGTAGTGTTTTACAATTGTATTAATATTTTTCATTCAATTTCATAATGACCGTAATAACCAAAACTAAATTTTTTGATTATAATTTTTCAATTTTATAAACACCGTAATCATATATACTTATTTTACTATATACAAAAACCATTTATTCCACGAAACATACTTAAAAGATTTTTGAATTTAACAATACCTTCATTAAAATATCTATACCTACTTATTTTTGTTTTTTGTATATCTGAGGGGACCGTTGCATAAAAAAACTTAAGTGAAATTTCGTACTAAGGTATTTAAAAAAAAATTTTTAATGACTAAGTGTAGCATAAAAATTCTTAAGTAAATGTTCATCTAAACTTTTTCAAAGTATTTCCTAAGTATTTCTGAATTATTTTAAAATATTTCTTTAGTATTTATTACTTTATTTACTTAAGTATTACCTTAAAATATAATTAAGTATAAAAATTAGAGGTGCATTACAAGAAATATTTAACCATAATTTCAAGAAAATAATTAAGAAAAAACAAATGTTGCTTAATAATTTCTCCAACTAGAGCATCCAAAATTATTATGGCAGTGGCAATCCTACACAATGTAGCAATTAAGCAGAAGCTTCCTATATTCAACATGTGCTGCAAATTGTGCAAAAAGAAAACCAATATCCTGCTGATCCAATTCCAGCTCCTTTTCATACTGGGGAACAGGGGCGTAATGGCCTCATTCAGAATTGGTTTAATAGAAATATTTAAATGTAGCAAATTTGAATTTGTTTCAAAAGATTAAGACTTTATTGTTACACTTTCCATTCCATTCCACTTTATTGTGAAACTTTGCTGTTCATAATAAATTTTTTCTATCATAAATTTATATTGAAAACAATTTTACTACCCACCAAAAATAATACAGATTAATATATTTCAAATTATATTATCATGCATTATTAATGGAATGTTTATTTATGTATATATAAAATACATCAATTAGCAAAAGAAGTACTCTAACCCTAACCGTAACCAACTTAATTAAAATTTTATATTTAAATTTTATGTGTTACTTATATTTTTTAAATAAATAAGAAGATGTATTATCATTAGCCTTTTTATTTAAAACTACATAAATTAGTTAAAATGTTTAATCATTAAATTAAAGACTATCTATGCTAAACTTGTTTATAGGTAAACTGAAATTGTCTATAATTAATTAAAAGTAATCACAAGTAAATAATTTTAAATTAAGAAACTAAAACAATAATAATACTTTGTTGCACTTTTCATGCACTAACTGCTTATATTAATTTTTGCTAGCATCAATTTATCAAATAAAAAAATAACTTTAAGGTCCTAGAGTTAAATTTAAAAATTCTTTATATAACTTTATTTGTAAGTAACTGTAACAACTGTAAGCAAAGTAAAATTAATTTTAAAACAAATATAGGTATATATTTAATATTTTAAAAACGAATTGTTTTTTTTGAAATTGTGAATATTTTTAAAGAAAATTTTAATGTCGGTTTAACAATTTTCTTAATATTTTTTCTGCAATGCACTTTAGAAAAATATTAGACAACAATTAAAATTTCTTTATTAAATACTTAATAAAAACTTAAGAAAAAACTTAAGAAAACCCAAATTTTTTATGGAATGGCCTCCTGCTGTTTTAATGTTGAAAAAATGTTTTTGAAACGTTAAATCTATTTATTGTATCTAACTATATAGCGGTTTAGCAACATGTAAAAATGCTGAAAATAATTTAACATTTAAAGCTATGGAAAATAAATTTAGCGGAGTCGGTGGGGGGGGAGAGTTTGTTCGAACAAAGATCCTTTGTTTGATGCAGACCAAGTACTAACCTACTACTTTTGTAACTGATCCTAAAATTATTATATCATATCATTTAAATAGATATTTTAATATTGCCACCGTATTTAAAGAATTCAGCTATTATATACTAAAATTAACGAACACGAAGTTCAACTCTTTTCTAAATATCAAGAAGACTGGTGTTTTTTCATAAAAAACAAAGTCTCCGTTGTTCATAAATTTTCAGAAAAGGACACTGCACATACATAGTTGAGACTATGAAGTGAGATCTTGGGTCTTGCACAAGGAACATGACACTGATTAATCGCTGGAAGCTCACGAAAATCTGTCTACTTCGATCATTCTATGAAGGAATAATTTAAGCCTCTCAGATTCCGCCCTCAGAGTCTTCTTTTCTCCTTCGCTTGGCCTATTTCTTGCTTTGAAAATCACCCCAAGACGAGAGGTGATTTCATTAAAATAATTACAGTGTCACTCCATTCTGATCGAGTTGCCCGCATAGTTTAAATCAATTTCAAGTCAAATCACACAGGATCTGTGCCGTCTTTTTTCTCAGGACCTTCGATATTCTCGATCTCGACATACTTCTCCGTCCTAGCCCGCTTTATCTTATTCTTATATATCTTCCTAATTTCCATACACATATTTTCTCTCCCGATTTTTAAAGTATACATTTTCAGTGAAGCAATTCCATCTTAATCCAAGAAAAGCCCTACTTTTCGAGTCACTTGAAGTTCACAGAAGGACGCGTAGATTTGAGGACGGAAGTGCCCTAGATTGTCGAATATCGACATTATTTTCAAATTTCAGTTAGTAAAGAATACGAGGCTATCGGTCTGTTTGGATAGCCAGCCTCTTTTTATCGTCTCCACTTTTGGCTATATATTTATTTCTAAAATATACCTAATTGAAAATTTGCTCAATTCCATCCCGCGTTACTATATCTTTGTTCACTAGATATTCCTGAATACAATTATATATTAGAAATAATCTCAAAGTTTTAAATCTAGTTTTTGAAAGTTAAAATTTGGGAAGCATTTATTAAATAATAAATAACAAACCTCCATTATAATTAAAAATAATATTATATATATTTCTCTTAATAAATCAGATCACGTCCCAATTAAATATAATTAATGTAGCGTTAATATGAAAGTATTATGAAAAGTTATTTTTAACGGTACAGTTAATATGAATTTATGCCGTATACCGTTAATTTTTATATGGAGTATTTTACCTGAAAAAAAAGGTATACTATAATTTACCATATTTTAATCACATTTAGCTGTCACTTTTATATTACCTCATTAACACTTTTATATACCTCAAACAATTCCATTAAAACATTTTGATCCAATGATGAAGTTACAGTCATATTATTAATAAGGGCTATAAATCGAATTAGAATAGTAAGCTATTTGTTATAATATGACCTTTTTAAATTGGACGTTAAAACTAATAAAAAAATTACTTCTAAAATTATGTCTCAAAGCATGCTCATAATATTTTATACTCCTCTTTTGATGCAGACACCTTTGTAACCAAATTTGTAGTCACTATCTTCTGATAATAGACAGTATCATCACAGTCTTGTCACGTCACTCAAATAAGTCAATAGTGTATCTGCGAATTCAGTGATTTATTGGACCAGAACCTTTCAACTGTTCTGAAACTTCCGTCGCTCCGAACGTTAATTGGAGGCACTCTTGAAGCCGGATGTCTTTCAAAGAATCATCTCCGAGGGCGCAGAACATAGCTTCTAATTTAAATTTAAACATCAACTTTGAAAATCTTTTTTACTTTATTGAAAAGGCAACTTCACTCGCAATGTTAAGAAATTATTGTCTGTCTACATTTTTAGATATAGGCAGTGCATGATTGGAAAGATTGTATGCATATAAGGACCACTTAGTCTTAGAGATATAAATAAAAGGCGGGAATATAAACTTATATAAACAGTTGACCTAAAAAATTATATGAATATTTCTGAGACTCGAAAGAATTAAGAATAAATAATGACAGTTATCTGTTTTAAGTAAAATATATAATATTATATACGAAGAGAATATTTCAAATTTTAACTACAATATATTTTATAGAAAACCAAACTTTAATAAACACTAATAAGAGATAAAAATCGATTATTAAATTCTTATCCATTAACTAAAAATCAATTGAATATATATTTGAAAATGTAATAGGAAATTAATTCAATGACATAAATTTGACAATTTCATTAAATTCAATTTGACTATTTTGAAACTTGAACGGTAGTAAATGTGGTCATAAACTTCTGTGACCAGCCTCTTCTTTATCCTTTTATGGAATAATAAATTTAGAAACTTTCCATAGGAACTGAAACTAACACAAATATTTTCGCAGAAATGTGGGATTAGAATTAGGGGAATAGCTCGGCTATCGGTTCTAAAGGAAGGAACTTCAGAAGATATCTATACGTTGAATTCTCTTGAGATTTTGCTGGCTATGCTCCAGGCCAGAAGATGTCAGGATCCTTAATATGGACTAATTAGGTTGATTTTCATTCCCTGACGGTCATGGCTCGCTTCTTTCTCTTGATCTTGCAAAAGGGGGAGTTCGATGGAAAAGTCTTCCTTGTACAGTCTGAAAAGGGATATATTTCTGACTATATCCTGCTTCTCTTCTCGCTAGTTCTCCAGCTATATAGCTTTCTATTGTATACATACGGGGGAGGGGAGGCTGCAAATGCTGCGAAGCAAAAGAGATGAGAACCTGAATGAAATACTGCCTCTTCAACTGTCTGGGTGAAGGGCACGACCAAGAACAAGACGGGGGAAACTGACGAGGAGGCGAATTGTATGGTTGCAAAGCGAGCTTTAACGTGCCAATGGGGATAGCTTTCCTCTGATTAGGAAGAAACGCTGACGCGCTGGGGTCGTGGTGTTTGCATTCAGCAATAGTGGACACAATCCTTCCTGTATTTCTAAGCGCTCCTTGCTCTTCAACAATTTCTCTTCTCCCCCGTCACCCCTCTCACTCTCTCGTTTCTCCATTGCTCTCGATTCCACTCCCATACTTTCTGTAGTTCTTCACTCTCAACGCTCTTTCATTGTCATTGTTTATTCAATCTCGTTGTCCTTAGCCAGGAGGTGAGGCAGAACTACTCAAATTTACAATACAAATGTGATTTACGAACCACACTAGGACCAGTTACCAACACTCACCAACATCTGTGACTCAAGGCGGATGATATTCCTGTGCTTAAAGTTATTTTCGAAAACAGTTAATACTATAACCAATCGTTATGTGTGTTTTTCTAAATCATAAATCGCGATCGACACCTCAATAGTTATTGCAACTTATTTCTTCTTTGACGTCTTATACTTCGCATTGAAGGTATACAAAAACAGGAGATTCTCACTAATAAATGAAGACAAATACCCCGCAAGGTATTTCAACTGGTCAGACTATAAACCAGAGAGAAATCGATAATCAATCAGTTAATCCAATTTATTTCTCGCAGCAGCTTGCCAGAGCTACAACCAACTGTCTGGCAGTATACTGATCTTTTAACGTATAATCATTCCTAGTCTATATACCACTTGATTCACCACCTGTGCAATTGGATTTGGGACAGTTAGTTACACAACCAAGAAGTACAGTGTCTAGCTCCACAAATATTCATGTGTCGGCTGTATACATACATTTCTCCTATTCCCTCCTATCCCTGCCCGCCTTCAACCAATTTGCACTAGTGTTTGGAGAAAACTGTATCTTACAACCTTTTCTGGGGTTACCAGAAGATAACGACAAGCATACTTAATTCCATGTGCATCTAAAAAACACCGCATCATCTGGACTTCCTGGAAGAATAGGTCTTGCAGGCTAACTCTACCAGATCTCTTGAGAATCACAGACGGATCCCTTTTTGTAGCATTTCCCCAACCTTCTATCTCTCATAATTGCCTGTCTTCAGCTGTATATCAAGGATAAATATTAAGCTACTGACCCATCTGCAAGGCTAGGAGCTTGCCTTAACCGTGTATTCATCAACTTGAACTTTTTGGCTGGTTTTCCATAATTTAATTGCTTCTAATACTCGCTAATCGGATTTATTTTGATTTGAAACAGATCTATACAAGTGAATTTTTGAAAAAAACACGTTCAACTAAAAAATAGAAAATTATTATCACGTGACCCAGAATTGGAGTATATTGACGAATTATTTGCATCTTCCATTTCTAATCAAAGCAGGTAGGTTGCATTTAAACCTATTGATTAATAAATATCTTTTTCACTGCACATGGATATTGTATCTATGGTGATTCATTGCACATGAAAAAGTTGTAATATAACTATTTGATATATATATTATTTTTATATCTATTTATATCTATTTGATATATTTGCTGCTATTTTATCAAATGAAGAATCTGTGAATTAAATGTAAGCGATAAGAAATATACAACCAGAATTAGCAAGAAAAATGCTTAAAAATTAATAAAAGTTTCATTAAAATAACATTTTAGTAATAATTTGACTTTTTATAATATATAACGAACGGTTTAGAATTCAGGTAACTCTATTGGCAACGTTTTTACCATTATTAATAGAGTCTACTCCGAGAAACCGAGCTCTTTCAAAATCTTTTCTGTGTAGACAATTGTAGATTAATATAGATTGATTATTATCGATCAATTTTCAATTTGGTATTTTTTAATAAAGGACCAAGCAATTATATAGTATGTACAGGGTGATTCATAAGTCTACGACATAGAATTTTATAAAAAAAGATAATCATGATAATCCAAATTTTGTATTATGGTTAATTATAATACATTATATATATCTACAGTAAAATACACCATATAAGTCATTTATTTATCATATTTATCACACACAAATGCTTTTGTCGAAAAGTTCGATTGTTGTGCGACTTAAGCCAGTTTTCTGGAAAATCTAGCAACATTTTTAATGTTTTGGGCAATAATCTTAGGTTTCACAAGGCCCACAAAGCAATGTCACAAGACGTCAAATCATGACTTCGAGGTGGCCATTAGGGGTAGGACCAAATTTCCCAACCTATCGATCTTGGAAGGTGTCATTCATAAAATTCCTTGTTCTGATAGCAGTATGATCTGGGGCTCCATCTTACATGATGTGACAGGATAGAAGAATTCCTTTCTCCTGTAATGCCTATTTAAACAAATGATTGATTTACCATAGAAAGTTACCATAGATGTAAAATTGATAAAAAATGAAATAAATGATGTAAATGACATAAAATATAGTATTTATATAAAATTCTGTCTATGACAGTAACCATAGAGGTAAAACTAATAACAAATGAAGTAAAATAAATAGTATTTTTTATTAAAATTCTATGTCGTAGGGACCCTGTAAAACCTGTATGTTTAGAGGTCTGAATAGTAAAGAATCAATAAATTGTATGTTTTAAAAACACTCCACTTTAACGAAAGAAAACTCCTAATAAAATATTATTTGTTTTATGCATGACGACATATGTAGTGTTTGTTGACTATTGTTAGATATTAAAATATTTGAAAAATATAATAAAAAATGTTATATATTATATGTTATGTGTGTAATTTGTGTTAAGAGTGTTATGTGTATTATATGTGTCATGTGTGTCAAGTGTTCAGTATGTTATGTGTGTTATTATAATGTTTTGTGTATTAGTATTCTATGTACTTTTGTTATTACTGTTGTGTGTGTTATGTGTGTTATGTGTGTTTTGCCTTGAAAAGGTATGTTATGTGTTAAGATTATCGGCAATATCTGTTAATTAATTTATGGATTTTATTGAGCGTGAAATTTATTTATTTAATTGTACAATTTATCAAATATATAAAAAATGTAAGATTATGAATTAATTAAAACTTATACATAAAAAATTACATCAGAAAAGTTTAATTAATTCATACTTTGTATTTCGTTAATATAGCAATTATTTTATAAAAAATTGTTTAAATTAATTTAAATTACAATTACAATTACAATTAAAAAAATAAAAATATTATTGATTTTTAATTTTGTTCGTTTTTGTAATCTACAGTTTTGTATTTATAAAATCTAAGCAATTCTAAAAACGTATCAATAATGAGTGTATTAATTGTTTAATTTTAATATCAAATCGAGAATATAAACCTTTTTAATGATTTCAAATTTGTAATCAAAATAAAATATGGAACTGCTGAAGTAGCAATTTAGTAAAATTATATTATATCCTTTACTTTTACATAACCGATTTATTTAAATATAAAATGATAAATATTATTTATATTACAACTCTATATCCGCCGAATTACTTTTTCTTTTATCTTTTACAATTTTTTTTTGATTATTTATTTTTAATTAGGTGTTATTATAATTCATACTGAATAATATATCAAATTAAACGAATAAATTTTATAACTAAAATCAAAATCAAAAACAAAATCATATTTATATTGAAATTTAATTACTGTTTTAATTATCAACTTATAAAATTTAAAATATATAACAAAACATGAAAAAGTATATTTTAAAGAAAATACTGTATTTATCAAAACTTCTCTGTCTCAATTTGTACTCGGCATATAATTATTAATGTTAAGCATTCGTATAACTTATAATGAAATACTTCACAAACAGTATTTGATTATCATTTGAATAATAAAATTCTCAACAATTCTTTTAAAGCCAACATTAAACCATTTATTTTCAAGTGATTTTTTAAAATTCAGAAATAAGATAACCTATACAAAAATTATTCTAATGATGTTCTTGTATTCTTATTATACAGTTTCAAGTTTTTTTTTCACTATTAAATTTTGTATCTAGTTTATTATAGTTTCAAAAGCTTGTAGCAAAATTGAACATTGACACATCCTAGTCAAATCTATGGTTACCTACAATTAATATCTACTGTCAAAAATATTTTGTTGACACTAAAAATGTTAACACGACGGTATAAATTGTGTTGACTTTTGATATCTGTAAGTTGAGGAGGAATATATTCAAGTATATTCAAGCTTGCTAAGTTGTTTAGCTAAAACTCGCTGCATAATATATAATTCTATAGCAATGTATGTATAATATGTTCTCTCGGTATATTTAGTATGTATATATAATATCTGTCATCTCTACCCTTTCTTTAATCAATACTGTGTATACTGTACAGTATATCCATTTAACATCTATTATTTACTGTTTATACTCCTCGTGTTATTCTCCTTTAATTACAATGCAGGAATTCTGAGCTCTAATAAGAACTTGTTCGAACAAATTCAGTAGAGGTTTTCCTTCCTCGGCTTATTATAAATTAGTTATTTATGACACATTATGATTTTATAATTTATAGATTTTAAGTCAGAGGAAATACATTGCATTCAAAGATGTTAGACGTTGCCTTATCGTTACATGCTTGATTGATGCACTAGCTAGTAGTACCTACTCAAATGGGGGATCAAATGACAGACCACATTATCACTACGCTTCAAGTGACTCATGCAATAATCGAAAAAAGTCATATATTTTTAGCTTTCAGAACACCTTTTTGCAAATCATTCTGTAAAAATCGGTTAAATTATGATATATTTTATAATATTCTATTTAAAGAATCTTTTTGTTTATATAAAACTTTTAATTCAATATACAAAAATAACAATTATTGAAATTATGCAATAACTTATAACTAAATCAAAACTTGTGTATTTCTTCAACTTTAAGAAAACATTATATTCGTTTTGTTTATTGCACTAAAAATAAAAGTGGAGTGTATAGTATATCATTTATGATAATATCCTTACTGCATTCATTCTAAAGGGAATTAACAAAATTTAATAAAAAATTATCTTGTGAATATTATTGATTATTATTTTTCATGTCTACGCTGTTAGTCTTATTAATTTTGGCATTTGTAGGTACAATATTAGTGCTTCAGAATTATAAGAAATATTGCATCATCCATTTGTTTTATTTAAATCCACCCCAAAAGAGAGCTTTTCATTGTGCCCATAAACAAGATTGATCTACTTGATATCAATATATACACTATCAAAAGCTAAAAAAAGAATAATTAGTAGCTTACATGAACAACACACTATATTTTACCACAGCCTATACATTGATTTCGCAGGTTGCCTATATAATGGGGTGGATTTAAGGGGAATGTCAGGTAGAGTTAGATGGATGGAAGCTCTTTATAAATCCTCTTTCCGGAGTTCATAAAAGCTCCAAGCTCCAGAGAAGTAGTGTTGAAGCGGGGAATGGAGGAGTAAGGCGATTTGACCCGAAACAGTACTTTAAAATATCGAAGGATCTATAATTATAAGACTAGGGATAGCGGGGTAATATAATATACTCAATGGGGAAAAACTTTTTAGATTTTGTGTCGCCTTTTGTGTGTTGAAATCTTTGACCAGCTGCAGAGAAAAGGGGACTAGATTAACAAGCGAGATATCCAGTTTCTTTTTCTTAAGTGAAAAATTTCTAGTAAAGCTTGTGCGGAATACTCCCCTCCCATGTGTTAGGTTAATTAATGAAAAAGTTGCTGTTTATAGTGAGGCGTTTTAGATTAAAATATTGAAATAATTGAAAGGTGGATGTATACACAATTACAATTTAAAAAAATGTAATGTATACAATAGTTAAATTCACGTATTCGTTAGATTTCGGACTTCTTTAAATCCATTTCATATTATTCAGACCTAAAGCAGGGATAAAATTAAAAACTTATAAAAAATCCAGAATTATCAAACTCTTTTGAATTCAATAAACCTAAAAAAAGCAAAAAAATAATTTTTTGCAATAATAATGTTTTAATAGATTTAAAAAAATTATTTAATACGACGACTTTTAATACCAGTTATATTTAAAACAAAAAGTAGAACTAATGATGTTACATATATACAAATAATTTTTTTATGTATAAATTACTCTCAAAATATATTCACAAAGTAAAATAGACTTCAACATAAATATATTTAATTACACATTGCATAAAACACAAAAACAAAAAATTAATTTGAGGAGAATTTTGTCTTAATGAACTTTCAAGAACCAGTCATTCGCAACAAATTGTGATATTTCAAAGCGAATTATATAGTTGATTGTGTAAACATAACAACAACTTTTTTAGAATAAAAATGG
>JAUZNC010057484.1:15004-33105 GCA_034780395.1 Vannuccia rotundouncinata | reverse complement strand
ACAAATTGTGATATTTCAAAGCGAATTATATAGTTGATTGTGTAAACATAACAACAACTTTTTTAGAATAAAAATGGAACTTTGGTCCCTGGACCATTGTAAAACTTTTCGAGATATTCTTAAACATTTATAAATCATGTAATCTTTTCGGACACTCATTACAATTTTATGTACATCATTTTGATTAAAAACATGTTTTTGAAAAGGGATGAGTATCTTATCAGCGCTGACGCTTTGATGTTACATATATTTCTGCCACAACAAATAGACGAAATGTGTGGAATCGATTTTCTTTTGATACAGTCTCACAGTTGCAAAATCGAAGCGCCGTAAAAAGAAAGGATGAAACACTGAATTAAAAAATGAATTATGCTTCTATACCAATAAAAAAAACAATTTTAAAATCATCAATTTGGGTTTTCATTGAACTCCAATTTAAATTGAGTGTTTTACACTGTACTATAATCATCGTCATCTTTTGCACCCTTTGATAAGTTTGAAAATATTTAAATGAATACCTATACTGTTGATTATTTGACAATACTATATTGTTAACTAACATGTATGAGATAAATATTTTAGGAGCTAATAATTAATCGTATCGCAAAAAACCTAAACCCCCTCTAATCAAAAACACCACAGGAAGTTTTCAAGCAAAAATGTTTTGTTTGTTTGATGTATAGACATTAGAGACATTTTTTCCAAACACACCACACTGGTTAAGCATTCAATTTTAGATTGCAGATCTAGTTCCAGTATAATGTCTATAGTCTACTAAAGGTAAAAATTACTTTATTGCTAAGCATTCTTTGATTATTGCTTTTTAACATATATATACATATTTGAAGTCATTGATGTCGTAATCAATCTCTAAGATTGGTAAACAGTCTATTTAAGCAGAGCAGAGCTGCGTCTATGGCAAAACGAAAAATCGACAGTATCAATATATTTATATATTTATCAACTTTGAAATTTAATAAATTTGTGTAGTTTAAATGAAACATCGCGAACCTATATTTTAAGGAAATGAATAAAATAGAATGATTTTTATTGGAGAAATAACTAAAACTCAGGGGTTTGAGGGTCAATTTCCAAAGACAAATTAAATATGAACCTCTTTAAATACAAAATTATGGTTAAACTATTAATTAAAACCGAAAATTTATAATTAAAATTGTTTTTGTCTATAAACTATAATCAGAGAACAGAATCCAATTTCAAATAATATGACTTCATTTATTCTTTAACTGAACCTTCAAAGACCTAGGGTTGAAAGAAAGTAAAACATATTTAAAATAAATGGCATCATTGACACTTTGAAAATGGTGTATACAATGATAGTCTGGCAATTTATTATTTCTGTTATCTTTTGCTTTTAGCTATGGTACCAATTTTGTGACACACTGAAAAAAAATTATTCGATGTTGTCAATTGCGATTTGATTTTCATAAATTTGTTGCTTAAAATGACTACTGATTTATGACCTGAAAGTAGGGTACCTGAGTTAGTGTGGAAGTAGGGTGTAGAAGTATGGTGGAAGTAATTTGTAGATGTATGGTGAATGTCGAGGAGTGGTGGAAGTAGGGTTTAGAGGTATGGTGGAAGTAATTTGTAGATGTATGGTGAATGTTGATGAATGGTGAAAGTAAGGTCCCTGAAGTATGGTGGAAAGCATTATTAATGTTGAACCTATTAAGGTGTAAAAATCTTTTTTCAATGTCACTTTATGGTAGAATAACCATATTCATATGTTATTGTAATCTTTTACATAACAAAGAAAGAAAACGATAATACTCATTAAATTATCAAGTTAAATTTAACAGGTAAAACTTAAATGTTTAGAGGAAATAAAAATTTCAGTAAATGCAGAAATAAAACCAGAAATTCATTTAAAAAATATAATATAAGGAAATTGCGTTAATAAAAATATTTCGAGAATATATAAATTAACATCAATTCTTTTATTAACCGCCCACGCACTCTATGTATTCAAAGATAAATACCACTATTATATCTATTTTAGAACACATATTTAGATAATAATTTATTAAAGAATTAAAATTTTAGTCAATTTGCATATCGAAAAATCAAACGTAAATTGCTGTACATGTCTCCGATGTAATCGGGTACATATAATATGCAAATATTGATCTGTTTTCTCTTCGGTTGTATTTTAAAATATTTGTATATGAATATAATTTGTATCCCTTCCCTTTAAAAGGAGATGAATTCGGCTCATAATTTCTTCGAAGGGATGTTGAAAAACATATAATGAAAAACTATTACAAAACGTAGCAACTAAAATATATAAATAAGTTGATTTATAAAATATATTATATTTATAAACTGTGAGCTAAAATAAACTAAGTCGTTTGTTATCAAAATTGGTTAACATTTAGAGTTTTTTTTTATAATATACAATAATTTGTAGTACGATTATAAAATTGCAGATAAAATTGCAACTTATACAGGATTTACATAAATATAAATTTTCATATTTTCTGATTTTAATATGCGTTTCCTTGATGATGATCGTAAAATTCTTTTTATGACATTGAATCATTATTTAAACAATAAAGAAGTATTATTTAATACTTCTTGTAATTAATTTTATAACTTATCTAATATCTTTGACGGAATAAGATGAAATGAATTGCTATATTTTTAAATAACAAAAAATATTATAACTGCAACAAAACATAACTTACTGTTTCTTTAATAAATAAAAATTCCTTGACGATATCTTTTTAAAAACACATTTACATTTACATTATATATAACTGGATAACAACATATAATATACAACGTAACAAAAAAATATTTTTCAAAAGCAGTTATTTCAAAAGCAGATCTATTAAAAATGTCAAGAAATTCAACTCTAAATATATAAGGATAAGAGAAAATTTAACATTTTGCATTAAGCTTTGACATATAAATGTCTAAAAAATTAGTTTGAGGCAAAACTAATATCTATGTATAATAAAATTCGCATTACTAAAATCGACTGTGATAGGTCGTAAATATACGATAGCTAGTTATAAATTTAATCTATACAAAATTTACATTTAAATTATCTAGAACAGCGACGTAATCTCAAAGAACCAAATTCTTTGAAATGTGTTTTTTTAACAATAAAAACGTGAATAAAATTATTTTAAAAAGTGTTAGTATAAAATATTTCTATTAAATAATAGTATTAAATAAGTCAGAGAAAATTATTTTTATTATTTTTTGTCAATATATAAGCAATTGGACTGATTATATTCCAACTGTTTAATAATAAAACTTCATTTGGGAACGGTTGAATTCAAGAAAATTGTCATCTTCTTAAACAATAACTGAATCTGCATGACAGAAATAGCATCGTATTGTCTACTTTTCTAATTTTTCTAAATAAATTTCTTTTAACTGATTCCCTGTAGTCTGACATGACATATTTAAATTATAAAATATTCAATTTAATAATTAATTGTGAATAAATGTTATTTGACAGCATGAATACAATATAAATATAAATATATATATACAAATATAGAAATATTTAAAACATATATTATTCAATAATTTTGTGTCTGCCTAATTCAATTTTTAATTAATATTTCTTTATAGGTACTCATAATTATATTATTTTATATATATATATTTATTGACAAAAGGATAGCTCAGCTTCTAATTACTCTTCTATTGCAAATTTAGAATGTAACAATTATTGATGGAAATAACATTTATAATTGTCGGAAATCATCAATACTATACGCTATTAAAATGTAATCAATAATAATATACAAGTACTAAAAAACACTGTGCAGTTCATATAAGTGAAATAAATTGCAGGATTTTATTATCTTTATGAGGTCAAAAATATAGTGATATGAAGACTCGGCTAATTTTATTTTCTCTTTATATTACTGAAAGTAAATGAAATTTGGTCATAAAATTGCGACAATAGTAGATAATATTATAAGGATAACAAGAATCTAGGCAAATTTAAGTCACTCCGATTTCATCATTAAACCATTATTTATGGTAGACATAATTCATAATTAATTCAACGATAAATTCTCTACACAGAGCATTTATCATTGCCAGTAAAAAAAGTGATCAACATTTGCGATCGGAGTCTATACTATCTGAAATAGATAATTAATAATTAATAGATAATATTATAACTTTCATAATGGAAAAGAAACAGACTGCTATCTTGATTATTAGTTCTAAATAAAATATTGTATAAACAACAGTCTGGTTATATTTCAATAGTCAAAACCACACATGTCCAAGTTGTATAAATGAATATTTTGAATTATAAGTGATTCAAACTATAGAGTAAAATTTTATTATTATTAAATATTTCTTAATAATATATTAACAGAACATACTTTAATAGCTCATTTCTGCTAGTGTACTAAGTATACATTATAAAGAATTAAATTTTTATCAATATTTTAGAAGGAATCCAATAATATCAAATGTAGATGATAAAAATAAAACGATTATATTTTGTCCTCAACATATTGCACATGTCAAATTAAAGATTTACAAAGGCAAAAAGTCAAGATAATCATGAATCAGAGTAACCATTTTAACTAAAATTTAAAAGTAATTTAACTTTCTCGTGATTATTAAATGTAAAAGTGAAACATACGAACTTTTTACATAAAAATTCTCCCAATTGATTAAAAAAAATCCTTTGTATTGACTAGATCATTATAAAACCATTTTTTATAACTTTAAGTGATTTATTTACCTCTTCTAACTAAAGTAACTAAAAGTCCATTCATTTTTTATTTCAATGTTTACGGGATATTACTGATATCGTTTCGGTGATCTTTTTCTCAATATATCTACGTTTGAAATCTTCTCTATATTTTTGATCAAGCAGACGTGATTCTTTCCATTAGCGTTTAATTTATAGAAAAGGTTTATCTAATATTATTGATTTCTAATGCCTGAATAGTTGAGTAACTTTTTCTGCTGGCAAAAGTAAAGTTGCAGTTTTCTGTCGTTAAATTATAGACTTTGAGTTCTAGCTCAGTCTGTAATTAAATGAAGATTTACCGTCGTCGTACAACAATTACCGTGGAATCTTACAAATGAAATCTATAACATTAAATAATCGTAACGATATTAAATTTATATAATATATATAATATAATATATTCACTTCATATTACTGCAAAATTAATTAATTTATAACATTATTTTCTTTTATTTATTTATATTTTAATAAATGACTTTTATATTAGTTTTAAGAGGTCTGCTTTAATGAGAGTTACGAAAAACTGACTGGTAAATAAAACAAAAAGTTCTAATTCATAAGTTCAAGATGTGAAATGTCAAAAACATTTTAATTAGTTGTGTAAATATAAAATTTATTTAAAAAATAAACTTTAAAAAATAGTATTTTCAATGTTTTTTAATCTTAATGTTTCTTATAATTAGAAATTAATTACGAAGTTAATCAAAAAATAAATAAATGATATTATTAAAAAAAATGTCTTTTAGTTTGTAACAAAATCAATTGCAGTTTATTATAATACTTACAATTTTTATGTTTAATTCAGTTTTCATTGAATATAATAATACTGAAAATGGGAGTCTTCCTATAGAAACAATTTTTTCAAATTTTTCAAATTTTTAAATAGTTCACAATAACATCACTAATTAAACATTTTCTTAAAGGTAATTAAAATTAGGTTTTCATTTTTTACGAGAAATAAATGAATTAGTTAGTCATTGTAAACAATTTATAAATATAACAACAAATTTTAGTGATATGTTTAAAAGAAAGAGTTAATATTTTTTATTAAACAAACTCATTCGATGGCCGGTTTACAATATTTTATTGTTAGAAACCGATTAAACAATATGCTATTAACATATTTAATTGATATCTCATTAAAATGTTATGTCTAGAAACAGCAATCGATCTCTCCAAAATCAGTGTGCAACACAAGTAAACCTATAAACAGTCCAATTAAATATATCCATGTTCACATAAATATATCTCGCGCACGAGACCTTATCCTAGCTTCTGAGTATTTCCCAGAGGACAGAAAAATCGGTATAATTTCTCAAACAAAAATACATATCGATAAATGTTTTAATGTGTGTATAATGAATATTGTATACTTTCAACACATATACAAGTATCAACAGAATTCCCTTTCAAGCAATAATTTGAAGTGGATGTCAAGTGAAAATATCGTTTTCCATCCGACTTTTGTATATTTATCACTCATTTCTCCCTCCTTTTTTAACTCTCTCCTCTCCTCTACTTTTTTCTCCTTCCACTTTTTCTAGCCAGCTGGTTGACGAAGTGAGCCGGCGAGCGAGAGTCGTGTCCCCATATACCCGGCCAGAAGAGAATTCTGTCATCCCCTTCTGACACTTGGAGCTCCTCTACAGCAAGCAGAACACAGAGGCATAATGAACTCGCCTTCGATATGCGGTTGCCTTCAACGCGGGCTGTATCGAATTTTCTTCATGTGTGCCGTTGTCCTAATAGCGCATCTGGCTGCTACAACCGCGATGCCCCACACTGGTAAGTCAGGAGTCTGTAGAGTCAGTAGTTTTATAAATAGCTTCTGCGAAGAGGAATAGAAGAGGATCAGAGTGTTCCTTCTCCCAATATACTGGCTTAGAGCGATTAGTTTTACACTTGCAACTTGGACTCTGTTCTCCCCGGATGATTTGTAGTATTTTTGTTATTTCGTGTCCGTCAAAATCAAGGGGAGATGATGAAATTTGATTAGTAAAATTAAGCCGAAGTTGCTATATGACTTTCCTCATTTTGAGATTGATTCTTGGGAGATATACCTACTCTGCACATAATGCTGTAAAGATTGTAAAACTATTTGTTCTTATGTGGTGAAATTTTATTATTTAAAAAGAAAAAACTACATTATCTATATTGAGCTTATTAAATTATTTTTTATGGATAAACTTTCTCAATCATAAAATCCCATTTATTATATAGTCAAAATGGTTTGTGTATTATTCTTTTTTGCAATTTATCATTTTTTAAATCACTTAAATTGTGTAAAACGTTCACCTTATACTTTAAGTATTTTGTACATTGAAATTTTAGAATTTTAAAATATATATGATATTTGTTAATTTAAAATATTTCATTAATTCAAAATTTATTTGTTACACATTTATTATATACAATTGTACAGAAAGTGTTTGAAATGATTTCTATTGCGTTGGTCTATTTGTTGGTCACAAATAATCGTCATTGATCAAAACACAATGTGACTTTCAACAACAATTATTTATTTTTTCAAATCTTATTTGAAGCCAATTATATGCTAAAAATAAGAATCGATTATCTGATTATTGCTGAACATTTTGAAAAATAACATGTCAATAATTGGAAAACACTTTCAAAGTCCAACTAACTAAAATATTATCAAACAGTATAATTCAAGTTATTATTATTGCATATATAACTGCTAATAAATACAGCAGCGAGTTGTATATTTTATATACCTTTTAATGTAACTAAAAAGTGCACAAAATGTAAACCATTTTTGTTGGTATTCACACTTGATTCAAATACTTTGAATGAATTGAGGTTCTATATAAAGAATCAACCAATGTTATTGTTGAAATGATTTGAACGGATTTTATTGAGCGTTATTCTGACAAATATTTGAAAAATCCAAACGCTATTTTTTGAAAGCGAGCTTTGACTCCCGTCATTTTCCTCAGATAGATAGTACTGGAATGACGGGATATAAAAGATGTGTATATGACGGCAAAATGAAGGGAGAATGACCGATTAAAAATATATGACGGGAAGCATAGTAGGATGACGGGATTTACAATGCTGGATGACGCGATATCCCGTGATTTATTTTTACTGTGTAACAGAGAATTTACCTTTGTAAATTTAATAACCATCTTATTTTTCAGTGAAATATATAACCTATTAAAAATTTCTGAATTTGGAATGCTGACAATCTAGCTATCAATTAAAATAACAGTTAAGCTTTCATGTCATTCCATACGTCAGTCTTAACTCACATAATGTGTTGGGAAAAATTGGAATATTGTGACTATCAAGTATCCCTGTCAAGTAAGCTTTTAATGAAAACTTTAATGAAATTGCACAAGAAAAGATCAATACATTTTGTGATCTACTGAAGCGGCTAATTGGAGCATATTCATTATAGAAACAGTAAAAAAACAAAACTGTTTATACAATAAAACTTCTCTGTTTCATGAAAAAAATGTGGCTGCTATATTATTATAGTCAGCAATCTAACCTGCTAAAAAAATTTGCCCACCAAAAACTATTGTAACTAATAAAAGTATAACTATATTTAACAAAGACAAGAAATTAATTAGAAGTTAGATAATTATTGTTCTCAATGTTTTTGTTTAGTTCAATTTTAAGTGTATTGCTAAAAAGATTTTGCTAGATGTGTCTAAAAATAAATATCTTTATTCGAAGAGTTCCCAGAACTCTCAGAGGCATTGTATATTTACATACAAAATAACATGGTTTATATACGAAAATTTTAAAAGCAAAACCGGAAGTAGAGCAAAACATGTGTTTTGAGCACGACGACCTAGCATATATACAAGTGTTGTGGGGGTAAGATGATAAAATTTACAACAGGAAAGAAGGATTAAAAGATCAACAAAAACGACTAATTACAGGATAATAAAATGAATTTGTAAAGTATCAAACAGAGTAAAGATTTTACTATATTAACCTTGTTTTATATTTTGCGAAAGAATATAAAATACAATATTAGTACGTTTATTTTAAGCGATGTTCGGCCTTCAGTTAACTATATTAAGTTATAATCTAATTATATTCGCTATTTATTATATTATAACCACCACGAGCAACTAAATGTTCAAACATAAAAATGGTCTATACAGTCTTTTAATTAAATTAAATTAAATTAAAATTAGATTTATATTATTTTTCGTTTTCGTTTTAAGAAAATTTATTCTATCGATCATTAAAAAAATCATGCTTCCTGTGTTTCTCATTCTTATAAATCAAGCAATTATTAAAATTGAAATTGGAAGAAAATGTTTTAATTTAATTTCGTTACAGGCAGCACACGAGTTGCAATTATAGACTCAGAGATCAAGGAATAATTATCTGAATTATAGATAACATGTGAATGACTAAACAAACAAAGACATTTATAATTCATTTAAGACTTGCTTGAAAATTTGCAACTCTTAAGGGGAAGGTATTGAAACCTATGGAACATATCACAAAAATATTAACAGATAGCTAGAGTCAAAAAGAAAGATGTTAATAATACTTACGACTTTATCTTCATAATAATGAATTATAATCATAAAACTAAAAATGAATTGTTTTATGCAATTCTAGTCTAAAAATATTCTCTAGCACGAGATAGATTTTTTGAAAATATTTTCTTTATAATAAAAACGAAATATGTAAAACGTAATTCATCTCCTGACATATCTTAAAATACATAAGACTTACATAATACATACACAAAGTTATGGAATTGTGATTCAATTGTGATTTGTGTTTTAGCTAACAACAGCTCTGTGGAGAAGCTCCTTATCCGGAAACTGTTAGAGCGCTACTCAAGATTCGGAGTTATTGGAAGACCGGTGAATGACAGTCAGACAACATTGATGGTTGTTTACGGTCTCGCGATAGTTCAAATACTGGACTTGGACGAAGAGCTTCAAGTCTTAAGAACAATTTGCTGGTCAAGATTGGTTAGTTGCTAAGTCTCCTTATGTATAGAATTTCAGAATCGTATGTAAATTTTATTGTAAAAATAATAAGTTTTATTAATAAATAAATTGTTTTATTATGGTGAAGTTGATTCTTAGAGATAATTTTTTATTGTAGATATTTAAATGCGTTGTCGATCTGTTAAATAAGACCGATTGTTAACCGTTAAAAGGAATGAGTTCAACTAATTAACCAGTTAATTGTTTAATTTAATTTAATTTATCTAATCTTATTTTTATAAATTTAAAATTTTGTCTAATAATTTTAAAAATGTAAAAATTAGATATACAATTAAAAGATGTTGATGGAATGGTTCACTTATTTATATTGATATATTTATAGAATTATCATGAATTCAGTATGAAACAAATTTCTGTATATTGAGTTGACGCCACGCGTGAAGAAGAAAACTTTTTTTGATGCTCGAGTTTTTTTATCTGATTCATGTTCCTTGGCACACCTTATTTTCATTAAATAACGAGAAATGGAATATGTAAGATAACCGGGGTGGGGAAATCAAGATTAAACGAAAGAAGAAGAAGAAGATAGAAATAGTTATCTTCAAAGAAAAGTTCAACTACAATTTGGAGCAAAACATAAAATGTCAGAGCTGGAAAAGGTTTCTATTTGGTGGGAAATAGAATAGAGGATAAGCTTTTTTTGAAGACTGGTATATGCCTACCCACTGACTTCCTTCAACTTTTATAGTTGTGTGATATTATTTCTATAAATCTGATCTGATACTCCGTTATAAAATACAATTCACACCAATGTAAGATACATTTATAATTGTATAGATAAATTGTTCATTAATTCTTAAAAGCTGATGTTGATATCTCATTCTATATGTTAAACATTTCAAAGTAGGTAATATTTACTAAATCATAAAAAAATTGGTCCTAAAATGATTTGCACATGTACAACATTAAATTTAATTAAGTCGTATTTGTGTCTTTGCAAGCGCAATTACTCGATTCAGTGAACCGAAATACAGGGGATATTGATCGGAAACCAGAAATTAAATTATTCAAAAACAATCTCAAATATAGACATGTTAAATTTAAAATGTTAATGCAGGATTCAATGCTATATATGTTCAATATAATTCTAAAATACACACACACAAAAAATATTATGATAAATTTTACACTACATTAAATCCTACATTTTTACAGAGTATAAATTATTAATTTAATACCAGAATATAATAATAGCTCTTTAGTCACATTTTGAATTTGTGTTCTCCAAATGGTTTATTGGTTTAGGGCTTTTAATTATGATTACTAAAAAATAATTGATATAGTTAAATATGGAAACTGATTAAATTCTGCCAAGTCCACTAAGTCTGCTTGCTACCTTTGATCTGATAGATTATAGACTATTTTTAATTATTTAATTGTTTTATTTTAAACTTCTTTTGATCTTTCATTATCGATAAGTATAATTTCAATTCACATTATTCATAGAGAGATATACTCTCATCTTTTATTTTACCACTGAAATATATTCGTTAGAGTCTTTGAGATAACGGAAATATTTTTTTGTGTAAATTTGGATTAATTTGGAAGTTCAAATTACACATTAAGGCATATCCAGGATAATTTGAAACTAGCATTTGTTAAAAAAAAGACAAACGACAACCACGTTAAATATTTTTATTCGTAAATTATTGAAATACGTTATGTTATGAGAGAAGCAAAAAGCTATAAAAGTTAAAGATTAAAAGTAAACATGAAACAAGTGTACATATATTTAGTGCAGGAAATTCTTTGACTGATACTTTGATTCATATACTCAACATTATTTAGCCGAATAGAATCAAGAATATTTTCAGCATATTTTGAGTCTTCTACTGTGCAGAAAATAAAATCAATATCTATTTATAGAGGTTATAGATAAGAGGTTATGTTAAATCTTGCAAAATCTGAGCTTAATTATCTTCGCCAATGTTGGAATAATATTTATAAAGTATTGTTCAATTATTTAATTTTTTAGAACTTGCAATCGGATATACATATAAATTTAATTGATTGCCAAGGATAGGGGATTGAATTTGATTGTTGATTGTGATTGTGATTGAAGGTGATTGATAAGTTATTATGTCGTATTATTCATATTATTTTTACGGAGTTTAAAGTTTAGGAAAAGTTTGCCAGTTAGAATATATATATATTATAGTGAACCTCTTTCCACGGCTGGCTGGACACATTCTCCCAACTATAGATTTGATTTGTACCCCTTGAGAGTATAGCGAAAGAACGAATGATGAGCTGGTGGTCAGAACGAATGCAACAAGACGCCAGAGAAGCTTCCTAATATAATTTGCCTATGAAATGGTGTTCTGATTCATTTAGAAAGTTGGCATGGAGTTAAAATTTTATTCTAATACAGAGTTAACTAGCCACCAGGCCCCCTGGGTCAGTTGTACTACCCTTTTTGCCGCAAAGGAAAGGGAGCAGATTAGGAAAGAGAACACAATCCTGTTCCTTGTTCCCAAAAATAAAGTCTGTAATAGTTATTTTTCTGTACAAACGTCAATAGTCAGTATAAATTAAAGTTAGAATTTAACATTTTGGTGCAATATTTGGTTTTTTAACACAATTTTGGTCGAAATGTTTTATAAAATTAATTAATAAATTTAATTGTAAAAGTTTATAAAAGCATTTGGATGGATAATTCAACATATTAGAAATATATTAAAAATCAAATGTTGAAAACTGATGAAAGTTATTTATATTATGCTTTTGACTATTTTTATTAAAATTTTAATTATTCAAAATAATTGATATGATGCATAATAAACATTTCAAAAAATTCAATTAAATTTAAAATAAATATGTTTTAATTTTTTGTCGTAGACTATTTAACTTTAACTTTAGTTTTAAATCAAACCTCTTCTTTTTACAGAAATGGAAGGACTCCCTGCTTCAATGGAACCCGGCTAATTATTCCAACATTAGACAACTTCGAATCTTTCCAGATCAACTTTGGACTCCAGATGTGAGACTATTTAACTTGTGAGTATATTATGCTATTGTGAAATAGTAATTTATAACACTTAGCTTTCCAAATTAATGTAAAATTTTTTGTCTTATACAAAAAATCAATCTTGTTACAATATTAAATATTATAAACATTTCAGCAATTCGGTTAAATTATTATTTCAATATTATATAATCATTATAATATTATTACTTAATTCTAGAAGGATTAATCGTTCAAGATAAATTTTAAACCAAAAGGAGTTTTTAAAGTGATTATGAAAATCAGAAATCTATTAATCAAAAAAATTAAATGTAAATGATTAAAACAAATATTTAAATTAAATTGAATAAAATCAAACAAATTATACAATTTTCTCGTTAAATTCCACAAGATTTTACACGATTAATAAGATCAATAACTCCCTTTTCTTCCAGCGCGGATGAACGCATGAAAGAGCACAGGGAGGCCCGGGTAGTAGTCCACAGTAACGGAGAACTTCTTTGGGTTCCACAAGCTCTGTTCAAGAGCACTTGTAAAGTCAAAATCTTATACTTTCCGTTTGATTCACAGGTGAGCTTTGCTTAACATTATCTTAATTTCTCTATTATATAATATTGTACATAGAAAAGCTATTAAATATATAATTATGTATTTGTAATTGTAATTGTATTTAATTACAAATTAATAAATATTCACATGAAAACCCATAATAAAAATTTACATATACTCCACTAGAAATTTTTATTATGAATGAAGTTTGATATTGATTTGTGACCGAACCTGAAGCTAATCTATTCGTTAATACATTTTTGACAGATTTGTATTTTTTTTCATTTTACGGAGAATTATTTATCTTGTAGTTCTGGTTATACAGCATGATTTATGCTTAGATTCAGACTGTATTATTCTAAATTTCGAACAAAAGATGCATAGAATAAAAATATCCACTGTTATTTACGTCTGTATAAATAAAAACACGGATTGAAAAATAAAGATTGAATAAAAAAATTAAATATTTATAGTTTTTTCAAGAAAATGATAATTATTTCGTAAATTTACAATTCGCTAACTCTGCAAAAAGTTCCAAAATACAAAAATTTATATCCCTTGTTCCCACCAGGTGTGCACAATGGTTTTCGGGTCGTGGACTTATGACATCACTCAATTGGACGTTGACTTCTGGACGCCTGATGGGCACAACTCTTCGATGCCATATATAGATTTTTCAGATTACGTCCGCAGTAATGAATGGAGAACGGATGGGGAGAAAGAAGCAACTGTTACCGACTTCAAATTAAGAACGGAACAGGTTAATGTCATTTTTTGGAAATATTTTTATTCTTTTGGTACAATTGACTTCAGCTGTACATATCGTTTTATAAAATTAAAACATTAAAAAAGCCTATTTTTAAGCAAGCAAACTATTGAACGCGATAATTCAATTTTTTTTCAAAACTATATTATTTTCTCATAGTTTCTCATCTTCTTATAACATGATTAATATTTAATACAAATTTCTATTAACTACCCATTTAAAGCCAATACAAAGCAATACAAACGTTATTCAATACGCAATACATATAGATATAAACGATAAAAAAATATAATTGATAGAAAATGAATGATTTCGAACAAAGTACACGACCATTGCTAAATAAAAATCTCTCACAACACTTTTAAAGTAACTCTCTTTCATTATGTATTTAACTCTCTTATCCAACAGATTCTATCATATAGAACAATGAGAATTCAGAACTTCACAGATAACGAAGGGAATCTCATCATCCGAAGGTATCCAGTGCTCCAGTACAGGATTCGAATTCACCGGAATCCCAGTTTCTATGTCTTCATTCTTGTCATCCCTTGCTTCCTTCTTTCTTCGCTGACATTAACAGTCTTCTGCTTGCCTCCGGAGTCACCGGCAAAAATGCAGCTGGGTGAGTTAATCTTTCAGAAAATAAAAAATTAAAAGCATACGATAAACATTTCTGTTATAATCTTGTCATGTATTATTTTTTAGGAATGAGTATTTTTGTTGCTTTTTTTGTCTTGATGTTACTGCTTGCCGAGTCTACACCAAGTGCTGTAAAAAGTTTTCCCTTAATCGGTGGGTATATATAATTTATTTCTTTATAATATAATATTAAAGTATTACTTTAACAAATTAATAGTAGTATAGAGAAAATAACTAAAATGTTATGATTTTTTGTTTAAATTCTTTAAAAAATATATTTTTATAATTTTTGAGTTTTTTGAGTTTTTTTGCAATTTTTTATATGCAATTTTAGTGTATATATTATATGAGAAACTATATTTATAAAAAATATTGTTTAAAATAAAAATTTTCTCTGAAGAATTATTTAATTATAAGCAACATTAAAAATATCTAAATGCTATTACTAATCTAATTATGTATTATTTAATAAGTTTTATACAAAATATAATCCACTGCCTTCTCTTTTTCAGGGTATTTCTTCTGTCTCAACATGATAACGATTACATTGTCAACTTTTCTGGAAACTCTGGTCATTAACTTATACTTCAGAGGGGACAGAAAAGGACCTCTACCTGCAATATTTAGAAGGGTTCGTAATGTCCTGCAATTATTAAATTTATTATTTATCATTTTATATTATATCATTGTCTGTAGTATATGATAATAAACATGAAATAGACCACTGACCATTAAAAATATGTATTAATCACTTAATTATAAATATTTTCAAATATTTTAAGTTTATTAATTTCAATCAAATATATGAGCTTATGTAAAAAAATCTAGTATATCTATATTATGATCAAATTGTACATTCTGGTAAAAAATATAATAAAAAGACTCTGTGTATAAATTTAACCGCTATCTATTTCAGATGTAGATCTTAATCAAAAATTAATTAACAGAGAAGCAAATTAAGTAAATGGTAAACAACTATGAATGATTTAATTTGAAAAATAGGACCCTCTTGTTTCGTTTTATATTAAATTTTATTTTTATTAGTGTATTTTAATTACTTTTATTGTATTTATTGTCGCTTTACAAAATTCCCAAATTTTTCTTCTGTCTTTCAATAGGAGAAAGACTTAGTGATGAAACATTTGGTATTCATTGGATATATATTTAAAAAAAAATTTCTTATTAGTTGTAGTAGTATAATTTTATTGTATATCTTAATCTTCTTTCCAACAGTTAATCGTGGAAGGTCTGGGTCGTCTTCTCAAAGTTCGCCAATATGTGCCCTTACCTGATCCCAAAAAGCTGATCACTCAGACCATCACCACCAGCTCGCCAGCGGGGAAAATTCGTCGCAAGGTTCACGTGCCCGAGCTGAAAAGCAACAAGTTTCAGATGCGCGAGCAACAACAACAATCCGGCGATACTTCGCAGCCTGGCAACAGCGCGGGCGAAAACAGTCGTCATGGCGGCAGCAGTAATTTTGGCGGTGTGTATGCCTCCTATGGGGGATCTGCCGGCCATTTAAACTATTCGTCCGGGGGTAATGGACGAATAGACAATAACATGGGCGGGGTGGTAGATCCAGACGACTCACCGATCATGATTCATGCGGGGAGTAATTTAGAGCGCGATGTTCGCGAAATCAAACGCTACATTCGACTCTATGTGAATAAGCAGAAGGAGGTGGACAGGAAGAACATGATTTCTATGGAGTGGCGGACATTATCGTTAGTGTTAGACCGACTGTTTTTTATTAGCTACATTTTGACAATGGCCATTGCGATTATCGTCGCATTACCGAAAGACATGGAGACCATTCGTGGAGATATGGACAGTCTAGACAACAGTCCGGCTCCTAAAAGTTGAACAAATTAAATAATGTGTTTAATCCATTTTCTGATTTCAATAACTTATTAAATCTCAGTAATAATCGGAGTGGGATTTCATTTACTAGTCCAACTTGTTGATTTTTTTTACTATTTATACTTTTAATCCAGTTATTGCATAATTGTCAAAAGTGTTTGGTTTAATCGCGCAATCAAGCACACAATATACGAAGTGTTAGTCACATCACTAATCGATTTCACATTTTATTTTGTATAGAAATGCTTTCCATTTCCATATAAACTTTTTTTAAATATTCTGTGACGATACTTCTGATTATGCAAAAGAAAATAATAATTTAACTTATTTATTTATTTAGCCGGATATAATAGTCAAAATAATATAACTTATTATTTTTAATTTACTCTAAATTATCGGATTTTCTGTAAACACATTTTCATATTGATTGAAAATGTTTTAAGTTTAGATATTGGAAAAGTTATAATTTTTTTTGTTTTAATGGTCAAAAGTCACATCAGAATAACATTTTAAATTGAAAAATGGAGAAAAGGACAACAACTATATCGTTGCAAAATAGAATTTCATGACAATATTAAAAAACGACCCCTTTTTGGAGGTTAAAATTTTATTTCGAGTTTTACTATTATATTTATTATGTAATAATCTATCATTATATATAATATAGTTTTGATATTTCCACTTTATTTCAACTAATTTTTAGGGTGTACACATTTATATGGTATATTAAGTAGTATTTGCACCTTCTGTATTATATACATTTAGATACTTTAATAATCATAATTTAACAATGTATATATATATATATATATCAATAAATAAAGTCAATTTACAATTTACACTTATGCATTCTTCTGCGTTTTTTATATTCGTGAAAACTTTAACGAAATATATTACCCTTATTAAATATATTTAATTATATCCCTTCATTATAATAAGATTGGTCATTTTAAAAGTACACAATTAAAAATATACTTAGAAGGTTGTCCCGTTATCACTTTAAAGCTAAGCAAGAATTATAGAGAGGTATAACAATCTATCAAATGAATTGTAATAAAGGGTGGATTAAAGGATTTTTTTCCATGTGCGGTCAATTAAAAACTGGACAATATAGATCAACTACAAATATTTAATACAAATTTTCCATTGACTTTAATTTTTTGTTACAATATACGATTTTGTCAATGTTTGCGATAATGAATATTAGAATACATAAATACAATCACATAAAGAAAAAACTATTTTACAATATGAAAAATTGATAAATAAAATTTCACAAAAAGTTAAAATATAGGTAACTTCAAAACATATGTTAAGTATGGAAAAAGTACAACAAAACATTGACTGAATAGAATAATTAACAAAAGAATAATTTTTAATTATTTAACAATAACGTCATCATGAGTTCTAACGTTTCCACCAGTACGAAAAAATAAAATATAAAAAATTTTTTGATTATGAAAAATACACATTTTGTATTTAATATCAATTTTTTATTTTAAACTATTTTCTGGCTAGTTAATTTATGTACTACTTTAAATAATATGTTGC
>JAUZNC010057484.1:0-14904 GCA_034780395.1 Vannuccia rotundouncinata | reverse complement strand
TGATAATGTCTACTAGAAAATTATCTTGCTATATACTAAAAATTGTAATATAAAATTTAATATAAAATAAGAATTTAAATGTATTTCATAAATTATCAAATATTGAAATATTTTGTGATATCTGCCTTAAATAGAAACAATCAATTTTTAAATATATTTTCATTTAGTTTTGAGTTATAAATAGCATTTTTATTTTCTTTCTATAATACATATAGCATATATAGGATGTTGAATTTCCAGAAATGAACAATAATTCAGTTTTATGTTAACGGTACAATGTTATTAATATAATTCCTTTATAATACAATTTATGAAATGCATCTATATATATATATATAAATTGGTTAGGTTTTATTGCTTTTCATTTCTCTATAACGGATTCTATGCTACCAAAGAAACCGATTAAAAAGCAATAAATTATTCCCCCAGAATTAAGGCATTTCAATATTTGTTTAATGGAATTACATTGAAGTTAAATATATAAAGGCAGTTAAAATGATACAGTGAGTTTAAAATTTATGAATGACTGGATCCCCTCGCCCTGTACCCTAAGTAGAGACAATGAAATTGTTCTTTGTTATATGTATTATTATCTTACGTTAATGTATAGTAATTATTATTACAAGTATGTAGCCACATTATATTATTGTGGAAGGGAATTTCTTTTTGTTTCTGTAAATTTATAACACCAATCAAATAGATTGAAATTAATTTATTCATATAAATTGTAATTTATATATTTAATACAGCGTTTTTAAGAGTCACGCAATAATCAAATCAATATTTTTATTGCAGGAAGATAGTTTAATACCGTACAGTCTAGTACAGATATACTTTAAGAATATGTTTACCTTTTTAAAATATTTACAAATGCATTTGAATCTATAGAATTCTGGATTGCCTGACTTTTGAAACACCTTGTGTGATTAATATTTTTATCGTAATATATTTACATGGGTATTTATATATTAATATATTAAATAATTTGTAGTTTATATATAAGTACGTATATTGAATTGTAATTTGAGAAAAATAAAAATACAAAATATTTGAAAATATTTCAAAACAATTATTTTGTATACAAATAAGTATAATAATACAAATAAGTGCATTACTTTTTGGGTATCATCAAAGTATTCTTAGTTATTTTATATTTTATATTTTATATTAAATATTTAGTTTAATTATATGTTTAGTGTTAAAAAGCGGATATTTTCCCTCAGACTGCATTTTAAACTTTAATGATATTTAAGAATAATTTATAGTCAAGAAGAGTCACGTACTCGTGTATTAAAAAAATTATTTTTTAAAATTAAAATCAAATTTCAAAATGAAATCAAACATTTCAATGAATTTATTAATACAATTTGAATTAAACCAATTGAATACAAATGTATTTTAAGTATGATGAATATACTTGAATAAAATTTGTGTTAAGATATATTCAATTAGATATTAATATCCTATATAGATATTAAGATATAGGATTATATTATATTAGACGTTTAGTATAATGTTAGGTGACAAATTTTGACATCACTTATATATTTTTGAAATGTTTTTATACTTAAAAGTCAAAAACGCCAATATATCAAATACTAGTGATTAAAAGGGATATATATATATCTGCAATACGACTTCATTAACTTTTTAAAACAAATAGTTATTTAAACCTGTCATTAGTGTACTAGAACACTCAATCAAAGCTGAATTGTAATGGACAGAAATAAGAATGAGAGAGAGAAGCATAAATTCAGAGCAAGTACCCCGTAATTTGACTTAAGCATTTGATCAGTCTATCAGAATACAATACGATAATTAATACGCTATGTTAGCATATTTGGTGCAGTTGAATGCAACAACCCGATTCAGTTTCAGTAACTGTCGTGGATACCGTAGAAGTTTTATGATTGGTCAGCTAGCGATGTGTCATTCAGAATAGCTCAATTCAGTCAAGTTGTATTCTGTTAAATATTTACGCTGGAAGATCGATATTGGTGGGCGCAGAATTTTAAACACTCTTTTTGAACTTTCAGTCTTGAAATTAAGTCAAAACAGTTAATCAGCCTACTGTAAATCAATAATGTAAAGT
This sequence comes from Vannuccia rotundouncinata, assembly GCA_034780395.1. Lineage (NCBI taxonomy): Eukaryota > Metazoa > Platyhelminthes > Proseriata > Coelogynoporidae > Vannuccia > Vannuccia rotundouncinata. The sequence continues at coordinate 12,812 of JAUZNC010057484.1, read as the reverse complement.
GTTTGCTGCTCAAAACAAATTTCTGCCAATTCTGACTTTATTTTACAATGGAAAGAATCAGTGACGTGTTAAGTGGCGATGAGCATACTTCGTCCAGATCTCGAAAGGATGGAAAGGATACTCTATTTCGTTCTTCTTTGACTAACAATCATGGCTTTACTCTAGTGCGAAGTGAAGAAGATTTGACCAGGGTTAAAAAGAAAAAGAGAAACGATTCCCCTTCCAAACTTCAAAAATCGGTACGTTTAAATGTTACATTGTTTCATTGTTTTTATTTCAAACTTATTTCATGTTTATTAACTTTTTTTGAATATTTTACTTAATATATAATAATTTTTAATAAAACATTTAAACTTTAAAAAGTTTCTAATTTTATTTACACAAAATTTAAAACAAAATTACATATCATTTCCTATTGAATTATTCCTGCCTGCTTTGTCACATGAAAAATGTTGAACACATCTTATTATATAAAGAGCATTTGAACATTTGCAGAAAAGGAAACCATCATTTCAAACAAGAAGTCATAGATTTCAGTTTTCTTCATTGAAGGTATATTCTACCTCAACCTTCTACCGAATAATTTCGACAGTCTAATATTAATTTCTTTCTTTCTGATTATATGTCTGCCTATTATATCCGCACTCTTTAGTATAGATGGGCCGTATATAGTTTTGCTTATATCGTTCTTTCTCTATATATTTCCCTAATAATAAATTAAATTTTCTAACTACCAATAATTAATAATTAATAAACTCTGTAAAAGAAACCCAGTAGTGATTTGTGATTTTCTATGAAGGAGTCTAAACAAAGAGTTTAAACTTTGATGTTTTAGGAATCAGTTTCAAGAAGTTTGCGTTTCCCACGCGACGGTTCACTGCCGTGCCTTTCGAGTAGGACGAATTTATTGACGGGGGAAGTAACAGAGGAATCTTGTTCCTCGAAGGGTACAGCAAGTAAACAGTTGTTGATGGAGAACATGACTCTTACTCAAGACTTGCGAGCTTTAATCAGTGGGGTGCAAGAGTCCAGGGCCACGGGGACTTGGAAGGTGATACACACATACTGCATTCTAAAATATTAACAGAATTAATAAAAATATATTCCTTTGTTTATTCTGTATATTTAAGTTTTGAACGTAAAAAGTGTATACTTTAATTTTACAGATTGCGATGATTAACTTTCAGAGATGTATTTGCGTTATGTGTTATTTTTGTGATCTCAGGTTACATTCATCGATTAATACTTTAATATTTTATGCTGGAAAATATTTTCAGTTTGACAAGAGAAAGTTTGCCTCATTGAATCCTGACAAACTTTTCCCCATTTCAAGCGACAGTGATGATTCAAAGTAAGAATGCTATTAAGATGTTACCCTTAACAATAACTGTTTACATAAATTAATTACTACACTAATAAAAAATACCGACAGTGAGCTAGGCTTTAAACTTATTATTGACAAATTCGGTATTGCTAGATCGTTAATGTCTAAAGTAAAAAATAATGAATAATATATTAGTTTATACGTAGTAACCAGACGTCGGCAGCAGTTTTTCTTGCAACTTTGGAAACCAACGCTTCATGCGATTAACTATTTTTATTGTTTTAAACATTATTTATTATGATTTAATTGACAGGTTTACATTGAAATAAATAAATAAGTTGCAGGCTGTATGCGAAACGTTTGTGTAAGACTCTTTTTAAGTTTCAGATTAGCATAATGCAGATTGCTTTTATAATGTTACAGTTTTTTATTTGTTATCTAATGTATTCATAGAAGAACTAAGTAAATAAGTATAACATATGAAATAGCCAAATGGAATCCTTATTATGACACTTTATTATACTGTTTAATTCATTTATAAATTATGCTCACTTTTTATTATTTAAATTCAGTCCACCTGGAGGCAGACTTTCAGAGAAAGATTTTGAACGATCACAACAATTTCGAAAACGTGGAGATTCTACTTGTTCAGATGTAAGAAAAATCGATATTTATACCTATAAAAAGATCTAAAATGATTTCTTACCTTACACAACTGATTTGTATCCAAAATAATATGAGTATATATACTAATTAATAAAAATATATGTACAATGTATAAATATTTTTTATAGCATTTAGTAGGATCACAACCCAGATGAGTATAATTTGAAATACCTCAATAAATAAAGTTTTAGAATTCGCTATATTTTGTACATTGAGCGTTGGTAATTTTTATGTGGCTTCTACAATGAGGACTATAATAGCAATAATAGTTAGTTTAATTGTACGCTTAAATACTATAATAAATACTATACAGAAGGTAAGATCTACCAACTAATCGATTCAATTCACCAAAAATATAATATTGAGTGACATACCTATTTATTTCCTTTCTTCAGTCTATATTTTGAATTATTTTACAAATGAATTTGCATTGTTTATTTAATTTTAATTTAAACGCACAGTTTTTTGACGTTGAAATCCTATTTGTGCTAATATCTAAGTGACAGTGTGGTTATATCAATCCTTTTATTTCTAGTTGGGCACATCCGACGGAGCCTCGTTCACAAGTGGGTCGCGCTGTACCGTGACGGACAAAAATTCTCTTGAAGTGGAAAGACTTCGAACTGATCTCAATCATAGTCATCAACGTGTGAGGGAATTGCTCACTGTGGTAATATATAATATTATAATTATTCACTTTTTATATCAAATTTAAAAATAAGTAACTTGCAACAATAAAATTATACAGCATAAATTATAAGTTATAATATAAAACTATTTTGATATTCAACTATTGAAATTTATTGCTTTTAATAAATTTTAAAAATATATCTGGATTTTTTGTTTACACATCTATCGATGTATATATAAACATTTTTTTATTAATCGGTTTATATAATGAAAATAAATAAAACCTAAATTTGAACTCAATAGTGAATGCATATATTAGTAGGTTCTTTCAAACTTTCGCAGATACGGTTTAATATTTTTCTTTAATGAATATGTTTAATGTTATGACTGTTTCAGTATTTAAAAAAAATATTTATTGAAAAAATTGCAATTCATCAACTCAAGAAAACAAAAGATGTTTAGACAGTGACTCTAGTGTGATGTTGTCTTTGCGTAGATTGAAGAGAAAGATGGCTACCGCTCTGCATTGGAGAATCAATTGCATGACTTGAATACGACCCTGACCAGCAACATGGAAGACAGCGAATCTCTCGTGAGGAACTTACGTGATCAGCTCAAAGAGAAGGAGAATGAGGTAAAGATATAGAAGACACTTTTCTGCACGCGTGGCTCATTGTAAAACAATAATATTCTGCAGTAATGAACACCTGCACCAGGATAATTTGACTGTCAGGAGATTTGAAAAACGCTCTGAAACGTCAATGTTAAAACATTTTTTAATAAAAATTAATAAAATAGATCAAATAGATTAAATATACTAAATAGATTAAAACAAATTCTCCCTTTGGAATTTTAAAATTAATGGCATATATGATATTTTGAATTTTTTAAAATTACGCTTTTACTAAATATATGGAAATATAATTAATTATGCTTTCATAGTATTTATTCTTAATAACTTTATCCCACGTCATAAAAAATATTATCAAGTTGTAGAGGGGACTTCTAATAGTATATAAAAACTAATCTAATTATTTAGAATGTTCATAATTGCATCTTATTCTTATTACAGTACTGACAAATATTTATATCTGATAGGTTACATTTATTCAAAAATAATTGATCAATACTTATTTGTTTCCAATTTTTAAATTATTTCAACACAGATTTTTAAACTTTAACTAGTACTTTACTCCTGCTGTCCTATTATTGATATTCAAATTTACAGCAAGTTGCTATTTACTGATTTGTATCTTCCATAACTGTAAATAATAGCATGAAATTTCAGTTTCCTGCATTTGAGAAGAGTTAACTATATCTGAAGATATATATTTTTTCTTTTGTTCCAATGAAGCTCATCCCTCCATTATGGAGTATTATCGAGCTGTTTTTTACATATCAAACGAACCCATCAAGCTTCCGACTAGCACATTTGCTAACCAGTAACGAGAGAGTGCGAGGGTGAGCTCAAACCTTTTCAGAGAAAACACCCTCGTCTCCGAACACCAGGGTCTTAATAACCACTCGACCCTCCAGTCTGGAATTATTTCATATTCAGTCTTTTTCAATATTACTACGAAACTTTTCTAAAAATTAAAGAAATTAACTTAAAATTAAAATAATATCAATTAAAATCAAATCAATTTTCACATAAAATACACAAACATCCAAAATAATGTTTGTCTTTCAAACGTTTCTTTTCATAGAAGGTAAGAACAAAAGAATTTTGGGGACACAATTATAGTCAAAAGTGACTCTTCATACGACGTAGGTATTCCCTTCTAGAGTTCCTGGTGTGTTTATTTACTTGTAAGTCTCTCTCTTTATAAAGTTATAAGAACAACATTTGACTATTCTTTTGAGTTCTTCTCCCAATCCCCAAATATTAATGGTTGTTACAAAATGAAAGAACTTACTCTGCATCAGTTATTCTCTTGTCCAAAATGTAGACATTTCCGTTCAATGGTATAATTCAAGATAATATTCATCATCTGACTCTGATGGCTAAGTCAAGTCATACTAATCGATTTTATTTTACAGATATAAATAACAGAGAGCATGCCATATATCGATCTTTTAATTTCTATGAATAATTGTAGAGAACGAAAGGGTTCATGTAGTACCTATTTCTCTTTTATTAAATGTAGACGTTGACAATTTACCATACTTTAACCTTTTTTTCTTGAGTAAAATAAACTGTGATACTTCAATCTGTTGGAACGCTAAAATGAACAGCCTTCAAGCAGACTAAGGAAATAAATTATTTTTAAATTTAGGAGACGTGTGTTTTATTGTCCATTAAAAATATATACTTGTTATTAATTTAAAAACAATTTCTATGCTATTAAAACAGCTAATTAATTTACACTATATATTCAAAGAATTTAATTATTATTAATGTATTTTTTTAATGACATTAGTATGTGAAGTATATATTGCCATTATAAAAAGTAAAATTTTACTGTAGTATGGTTGGTTGTATTATAATGTTTGTATTTATTGGAAGAATTTTTTACAATAAATACTACTGAACTACTTTTTATTATTGATAATCAAACACTGAATTCAAAGTTGTTTTTCATATTTTATAAAGTTTTATGTAGTTAAACTACTTATTATTTTTATCTTTTTACTATATCAATATATTTTAATCCAAAAAGTTACTTTAAGCAATTGATGAACAGTATTTTAATATTATTTCATATGTTTTGTATGTTTAGGTAAATCGATTTGAAAGACGTACGGTTCAAACGCAAAAAGAACTCACTGAATCTCAAGATCATAGAAGAAAGGGAATAGAAGAGGTTAAATAATTTTTTTTTCTAAAAAAATGAATCTGGATTTTTTCAAAATAGAAACTATGCTTAATAATGTTAAATATAGGTATATAATATATTACATTTTATTCTTTATTATTATTACTTTATAAAATAACTTCATCTTTTGATTACTATATCATCACATATTTGTAATAATAATATAATCATTATTATTTAATATAATTCCAAATTTTGATTCAAATTATTTAAATTATCTATATAATATGAAACATTCCTTAAAATTAATATTAAGATGTAGAAAATTTATTTAATAAAGAAAAATTGATAATCTTAAAAGATGATTTCATTTTTAATTATTACCTAATGAAACTTGATATTGCCCACAACATAATCAAAAAATATCTAAATATGTAATTTATGTTTTTCTAAACAATATTAGATTTCATCTTTGCAAAACCGACTTCGAGAGATTCAGTTTTCCTCTGTTGGCCACAATGATGGACTGAAGTTGGAGTTGAAAAGACGAGATGAGACTATTGAAATCCTGAGAAAGGATGTTCTTAATCAACAGGATAATCAGCATACTTCTTCATACGAGGTAAATATTAATTGCTCACCCAAAATTTAAAAAAAAAGTTTGGATAAGTCGGTACAAAATAGAGTATCACATAACTGGGTAGGATGGTCTTCAATTGTCGGAAAAAACATTTTAGTGATATACTGGGTTACTAACTTAAGAAGAAGGTTACTAAGGTTTCTTTTATTGTTGTTAAATTTTGGTGTAAAGCATTCTATTTAGTGATTGTAATATAATTAAGGATAAGTTAACAGATATAATTTTGAATAAAAATTAAAAATATAAAAATTCTTTATTTATAAAATTTTGGATGATGCCTAAGCATTATATATACAGAACTAAATGTATTTACTAAACAATCATTTACATATATTTATATACCGTTCTTTCGTTCTTTCGTTCTAGGGTTGATGTTTAGAATCGAAACTTACTCGCATTATTAATGAAATGTTTCATAACATTATTTTTATATGGTTTTATTTCAGATTGATAAACTTAAACTGAAGATCAAAAATCTAGAAAGTGTCGTTGAAGTTCGAAGTGAAGAGGTAAACTCCCTGATGAAAAAATTGTTTTTGACAAAACTGTTCTGCATATACATAGAACATAAATAAAATTTGAATATAATTGTATACTATGCGATATCATTTATGGTATAATATGCAATGAACACCCATTAACTAATCTTTAAACATCTGAACTTTCTCTATAATTAAAATAATATCGGTTCTTCCAGCGACAACTTTAATTGATATAAATGTTCACTATTTAAAATCAATTTCGTTACAGATGGCTCAAGTAGAAAAACAACGACTTCAATCAAGACAAGAAAATGTTGACCTAGAACGAGAGGTTACTCTGCTACGTGATGACATTGCTTCACGTGACCTTGAGATCAGTCGACTCAAGCAGGAAGCAGCCAATGGGATCCAGTCTGCCCAGCTTGCTTCGACAGAAGATAAAAATAGACTCAATGCGTCGCAAGTTCTGCTGTCTTCTGAGCAGACAAAGGTAAGTTTGATCCGTGTATTTTAATGAATGACAATCGTAATAACGTCAGAGTCTTTTTAGGTAACGGATGGTATGGAACGTATTGCGCAACTGGTTGAAGCAGGGAAAAAACAAGATGAGGAATTAGAGCTGCTGAAGAAACTGCAGCGGGAAAGAGAAGATGAAATGCGAGCCTTAACCGAAGAATCATGGAACAACAAAACCCAGGTGGGTGTGGGTGTCTTTATATAGACTAAAGAGTTTCCGTTAGAATATTTATTAAATAAGCGAGAGTTAATTAATGTAAAAGAAATTTAAATTAGTTTACCATTAATGTACATATGAAAATGTTTCAAATATTCGAATATTATGGATTCTGGATATTAAAATTTTAAGTTTTATAAATTTTATGCGTTTCAATATTCATATTTATTCTGCTCAAAATTGTGTTTTTTAAGTACAGTGCGTAAACCACAAATAAGAATTACAGTAATATTAATACTAATCTCAATGAAATGAATTTACCAATCAATTAACTGATAATTTCAATTTGCAATTGAAGAATAACTTAAGCAAAAGAAAATATATCCTTTCACGCATTTCTCAATATTCTTTGTTTTTATTGTATTGCGTATTGTTGACAATCTAAATAAACTGGTGCATTGTTTTACGTATTTTATCATGATAATTGATTATTTCATATTGATCACTCCGACTAAAATTTCGCAAAATATATAATCATTGGTTAGAATAATTTTACAAATATAATAGGTGCAATATAAATTTATGAATAATTTTAAAATACAATATTATATTATTTAACATAACATAAATATATGAATATAAAAAATTGAATAAAATATAAGATAAAAAACAATTAAATATTTGTACGAATAAAACAGATTTAAATATTTAAATAAATTAAAAAAAAATAATATGTATAATATGGTTTGTGAATATATTGTATTGATTTTTCGCTCCTTACATAAATAAGTATCAGTGATTGATTATGAGTTTGCCCAACAATCTATTTATAGATAGTTTCTCTTTAAGAGTTTCAGATTAATGATTAATAAAAGACAAATTAATAATTACATGTCTAATATGATGATCACAAATATATTATTTACGGAATAAAATTCCATGTCTATGGATATATCAAATTATAAGATAAAATGGACAATTCATTATTGTTAAATCAATGTTACATATTTCAAAATTAAAATCGATATTTCTGATTTAAGGAACAAAAAACAAGTAGTAAAATATTTGTATCAATGTGGTTTAACTAAGTTCAAAGAGATACGGTTGCTGCTTTTCTTAATACAATTACTTTTCTGTTGAAAAAATCCATGTCTAAAAGTCAAAGTAGAAGATTGAAACTTCCATCCTGTTTTACTGCTAAGAAGAATTCTAACTTTAGAAAAACATTGCCTTCTTGCTCAAAAGTGCAGCTGGTACGACAAAAGGCTTTAGATTTTACAATTGGACTTTTTAAATCAAGCATCTTCCAGAGTGATGAAAATCCTCAGCATTCGGTTAATAAAGTATTGTGCAAAAATAATAATTCAAACGGTTTGAAACCTTCTAAGGAAAATTTTTCCATTTTTCCATTTCAATCTCACTCAACTGAAACTGATGACCACTTAGTTGCTTTGCAATCGAAATCAATTACTCACCCAAGAAAAGATGATTGTGGACAACTAGGCACTTCAAACACTAGTTCTGACACAAGTATTTTACTTGATAACTCAGAACTTAATTCAGTTTCTAAATATTTCATTTATAATTCATGTGATTACTGGAAATTGTTTGAAGGAAATACACAAAAGAGGGACTTTGATTGTTTTGAAAGTCAGATGAAGATGTATATTACGAATAGCGGGACAGACTCCCCCAGCTCTGAAAATGAAATATTAGATAACATTATGCGGCATATGGATAATTTAGAAAAAGGAATTAGTTCTAAAGATAATGAAAGTAAACAATTTGCGGCTTTAGATGATCTAATGGCAACATTTAATCAGGATAGTTATTACTGGGAGAACATTGGAGTCATCAATACTTTTTCCAAAGACATTTTTCTATTAGACTAATTGTGTCTACCAATACGTGTTATTGATAATATACTAATATAGAACAATATTTGTACGTATTTTATCTGAAAAAATACAATTGTTAAAAAATCAACGATTGTCATATTCAAATTGGCAAATACACAATTTGTTTAATTAAAATGGAAAGAATCGGATAATTAATGAAATGAACGAGAAATGAACTAGAAACATTTATAATAATTATACATATAACAAAAATTCTAATAAGTAATCATAATTAAAAGTTAATCTTTTGAAGTTATATCTTGTGTAAAACATTTTAATCATAAAAAATAAATAAATATGTAAGGTTTATTAAAAGCAAATTATATTAGACAAATATATACAATTTTTCACAAGTTTATCTGATTAATTTTACGAGATTAATTATATACCAGAAAATGAATGCGGATAAATAGATGTTCTCGGAAAAAGATTTCTACGATGGCAAGATGATCTTCTGATGAAGCTGTTTGAGACACAAGGTAACATAACATTTGAACATGTGCAAGACGAATGCATGCAGTTGTCTGATACAGGGGGTAGCACATCAGTAGCCTTGAACGCCTTCTTGGATAGTTCTTTATAAGTGTAGCCGTTTTTAACGTAATTTAAGAGGTTATGCACAGTTACTACTTCTCTATCTACCTTTTTAACAGATTCATCATCACTGGAATTATCTTTATTCTTTCTTGATATTATTAATTTGTGCTTTTCCCTTACTACTTCTGTTGGTGGGCTTTCTTTTATTGTTGGTTGTATCAGCGGTGGTATCACTTGTGGTGTTGGCGGCGGTTGCACCTGAAAACCACCATTAAACATAGGTGCTGGATAAGGCATTGAAATTGGCGATTGAGTTATGACATTAATACCCCCACCCAATGGAGGGCTATTTAAGCCTTGTTGTTGGGGGGAATTCCAACCTATCTCACGGTTTTCCGTAATAGTTGTGTTTTTTTCTACCGTTTTATAGTTTGACTTTTCTACTTTATCACACAGAGCACCTATTGATTTCTTCAGCGCTTCTCTTTCTTCCATTTCATGTATTTTTATTCCCTCCAGCTTTTTTCTTACGTCCTCTTCAAATCTTTCACGATATTCTCTTTCAAGTTTTTCTCTTAGTTCGTTTTCGAGTCTTTCTCTCCTTTCTCTTTCAGACTTCTTTTTATCTTCCTTTTCTAAGTTTTCTATTGTGTCTCTTTTATGTTTTTTTCTTTCGCCCTCTTCAAATCTTTCCCGATATTCTCTTTCAAGTTTTTCTCTTAGTTCGTTTTCGAGTCTTTCTCTCCTTTCACTTTCTGACTTCTTTTTATCTTCTTTTTCAGAGTTTTCTATTGCATCTCTTTTATGTTTTTTTCTTTCGTCATCTTCAAATCTTTCCCGATATTCTCTTTCAAGTTTTTCTCTTAGTTCGTTTTCGAGTATTTCTCTCCTTTCACTTTCTGACTTCTTTTTATCTTCTTTTTCAGAGTTTTCTATTGCATCTCTCTCATGTTTTTTTCTTTCAAATATTTCCTTCTCTTGTATTCTTAATTCTTTTTCAATAATTTCTCTCCCTTCTCTGTCAAAATTGTCACTCTCTTCTTTCTTCAATTGATCATTTGTATATAATTTATTTTCTTCCCACTCAAGTAATTCTCTCAATTCTCTATTTTTTTTATTTTTTTTAATAATTTCATCTTCCCCCTGTCGTTCTCTCAGTTTTCTCTCTAATTTCGCTTGCTCTTCTCTCTCATGTCTTTCTTGCTCTTCTCTTTGAAGGCGTACTCTATTATCTATATTTTCTCCCATATTTATACCATGAGTTACTACAAAATCTTGATTCTTTTTTTTCATATGTTTTCCTTTTTTTCTACCTCTTTTTTTATTTTTAAAACAAATGCTACATGTTCCTTTTCGTTTTGTTTTTTTCTTAGGTTTTGATGTCTTCCTTTTCTTGAACTTTTTTTCTGTCTTTAATAAGTTGGTTTCATTTTGTGGAATTACAGTTGAACTAACCAATTCTAAATTTCCTGGTTTATTTATTTGCGTACCTTGTTTGTGAAAACTTCTTTCTCCCTTATTTCTTCTTTCATGTTTTGGAATATCTTCTAATGTGTCAGTTTCTCTTTTCACAGGTTCCTTTTTACTACAACATGTTTCTTTTCGTTTTGTCTTTTTCCTAGGTTTTGAAGTCTTCCTTTTCTTGACCTTTCTTTCTGTCTTAAATATGTTGGCTAATTCATTGTTTGTAATTTCTCTTATACCAACCGATTCTAAATTTCTAGGTTCATTTATTTCCGTTCCTTTTTTGTGCAAACTTCCTTCTCCCTGTAATATTCTGCTTTCATGTTGTGGAATGTCTTTTAATGTGTAAATTTCTCTATTCACAGGTTCATTTATTATTCTTCCGTCTGTCTGAAAATTTTTTTCTCTCTGCAAAATTGTCTGATCATCCAGGAGGGGCACTTTTTCGAATCCATAAAAATTTTCTACTTTAGCAATTTTATTCATTTTTGTTTCGTCTGTCTGAATTTTTCCTTCTCTCTCAAACCTTCTCCTTCCATCGTGTGACAAATCTCCTAATTTAGCAGATTCTAATTTTTCAAGTTCCTTTATTATCAATTCGTTTATGTCAATATTGTTTTCTATCTGTGAATCGTGTGTGAATTCCTCATTTGTAGCAAATTCTAATTTTTCACTTTCATTTTTTATCCATTCGTTTATGTGAAGATTGTTTTCTATCTTTTCTGATGTAGCAGATTCTAAACATTTAGGATGTTTAATTTTCTTAGAAGTTTTATTTAGTTTTCTTTTTTCTCGTGCAAGATCACATATAATTATATTTTTGTCACAAAAGCTTATCGAACTTGAGTTTGAGCTTCTTTTATTGTGTATGTCAATTACGATATTTGTTTTCTTTTTGTTATTCGTGTTAAGCATTCTATTTTTGTTATTTAAGTTGGTAGTTGTATGTATTGCTTTTATAACAATGTATGTAAGTAATATTTTTCTAAGTTAAATTAGTTAAAATTATACTGAATAAAGCATCCATCTTAACATTGTTTATAACAAAGCTAATATTTTCTAATATACTAAGTGTCAGAAGTTACCGATGAACTTCATTGATTATTTTACTATTCCTGATATCAAATTATCTATGAATATACAATAAAATCAAATTTATCAGAAATAGTAAAATAATCAAGCAAGTTCATGGGTAACTTTTGGTACAACCTGTATATCGCATTGATTTCACTGATATCATAATTAACTTCAATAACCACATTATTACGATATCAATGATTATAATTAATGGACAACCATAGATAATATGGTTGGTCAATAAGTCGGTCAATTATGCATTATTTCTAAAACAAATATCGATTTACGGATTTATTGACTTATTTATGGAACACTACAAATCCTATATACAAACAAATATTAAACAACGTCACTTTAAAAAACAAAAAGTCATTGCTGCGCCTTTTGTAACTCTTGATCTGAGTGTTGTATATCATATAGTAATCATATACATTTGATTAGTAACTGCATTTTATATATATTGTTTTTAAAATTAATTTATATGCTCAATATGTATATAAAGTTAGAGTTCAAAAATTTCTGCTTCTTTTTGTTATTTTTATCTCAATCTCAGCGCTTTGAGAAACCTTGTGTTTATAAGGCGCTTTATAAATTATTATAGACCAAAAAGGTCAAAAACGTGTGTTAGCTCGAACCATAAAATATGTGAAATCATTTTGGGTTGT
>JAUZNC010057483.1:0-12706 GCA_034780395.1 Vannuccia rotundouncinata | reverse complement strand
TCATATGTCATATAATTATTTCCAGATCCGTCATTGTTGCTGATCAATAAACTATCAATAAACAATTTAGACTTTTCATTACCATCCATTTGACGGATACCCTTCCTGATAATAAACGTCTACATAATAAGCTGTTCTGAAATGACGTCACACATTTGAGAGGCTTTTTGAACCCCCTCCAATTCCTTGTCACATTTCGACACAAAAAAATAGACTCTCCCCCCCACCTCCAAAACGACGTCACATTTAATGGTAATCGCGCTCCACCCCCTCCACCTAATTCGAAAATAAATTTAGATATTTATTTTCCATTTAAAATTGTAATTTCTACGACTTACAATTATCAAAAATTTGAAACGTTTTCCGTTATAATTGTAATTTCTACGACTCACTATTATCAATAATTTGAAACATTTTCAAAACAATGAAATTTGTTTACAACAACGTAAATATAAAATTTGACGCATTTACAAAATATGGGCAATTGTAAGATAAGTTATTTATCAGGTTAGTTCCTTTTGACTATCTTAAATAAGGAATCAAAAAGACTGAATATAATCTGAAGGTTTATTGCAGTACAAAGCAGCTTATCAACGTGGTTAGCTCTCAATTGGGGATCGTACAAGCGAGGCTACTGATCCTTTGGGTGATCACTCTAGTTATTATTTTAGATCTTAATGATCCCGTTGATGTAGGCATGCATGATGCCTCCTTATATATTGTGAAAGTAGAGAATGCATCGCGAAATTAGTGCACTGTTAGTGTATAAGGTACAAATCAAATGTATAAGTAACAAAGATGCATCTTAATAATAACATAAGTATACAGTATAAGAATTATCATGCTTACAAGGAGATCACATAATGTTAACAACTATTCAGGTAGATAGGTACATGAATAATATGCTGTGAAGAAGATGTTATTAGCTATCTAAAAGATGTTGGTAGCACCTTTGAAGGTTTGTTTATCTATATACAAAGTATAAATTAGGCAGAAAATACATTTTGGTTTATATTACAGCCCAGGGACCGCAGAGTGTAATTTTAGGTAGGGGGGCTCAAAAATCTGTTTAGACGCATTGAAAACATATAAAGAAATTATTATATGCAGTATAAAATTGACAAAAATTGAATGACATAATTATTATAAATTCATTTCTATGGTTATCAATTTTTTTATAGCAGTATTAATACTCATTCTTGATAATGATAAATGGTTTTGCATTTATTCCAATCATTTCTCCCTTGCAAATGAATGAAGATTTTTTATTTATAAATCTTAAATTAATGTCAAAAGTGGATTGTAGCTAATTATTATTTTAATTTTATATCATTATATTTTTTTATTTTCAAAACAATGTTATCACCCTTTAAAGTTTGAAATCAGATCGATTAATCATGGTTGACACTAAATTTTAGCACCTCTCTCTTGTAAGGCAAAACCCTGTCAACCAATCACTGACACAAATAGCAATCAACAGCTCTCTTCTGCCCTGTACCATAGCAACCCCTGTATTTAGCTGCCAAATGAATGTATAGTGTATGTATAAAGACTGTTGGGACATGTAAAAGTTAAAAGGCGCCTAACATGAAGATATTAAGGACATGTAAAAGGTCAACCATAGTTTATTTCACCTTGCTTATGTGAAGGAATCAATTTAATCATAATATAAAAAATTAACAAAATATTTTTACATAACAATATTTTAGGTGCCACTTTTGCTCATAAAAGGGGGGGCTGAAGCCCCCTCGGCTCTGCAGTCCCTGTATACACAATGTAAGATAAGCGTTTTCTGAGTAATATACTCCCCTTTAAAACCTTTTATCTTAATAGAAGCAATCAAAACTAAAGTTTTCTGAAGGTGATATAATTTTTCCATTGTTTACAACCTCTGTTCTTTACTCTTAGGGGGGACAACAAATATGAATACATCAGCTCCTTTTATAGGAGAAAAATATTGCTACAAAATGCTACACAGAATATAGTATTAATTGATTTCTACATGTTGGCAGTAAACACAAAGTTCAGTATATAAATAATTATAATTCTCCTATCTGGAGTGTGCATGCAACTATAGTTAGAAGTAGATATAAATATATTGATAAACATGGGAGGCTAAACACATTGACAAGTGAATATTATAATTATTGTTTGACTTCCTCCAAAACATTTTGGAAGCGGCTTTCTTTTATTCTAAATACTATAAGATTTTACACTGACCTCAAATAATATTTTAGTGTTTATTACATATATTACATAATTCTCAAGTAACATGAATTCTGACTCAGAATAAATTATTACACAACATGTAGGCCAATGACAGGATGTCTGAGGTCCAAAATATTTTGAACAATCAAGTTTGTTCAATTGTGTTTATCACTATTTGGTAGAAGTTAAATCATGCAGTCTGACACTCCTATGTCATCCCCAGATTCTGCAATCAGAAAAGTGGGCATGGATGGTCATTCACTATTTCTACTCCTCTGGCCCCTGGCATGTCAATTTCTCCACATCCTCCAAGCCCTAGCTTGGTCCCTGTCTTCCAGCTCTGTTGTCACATGTGTAACAACCATTTTCAGCCCATATATCTTATTGCCATCAGTGGTCCTGGTCACCTCAACATTTGCTGGACACAGACTTTTAGCTGGGCATAGACTTTAGAAGTTTTGCCACTCTTGAGGTTGGGAGGCCTACCATTAATATTCCTTTGTGTCAATATCCCTGTCTGCTATTTAACTCAAGTTTACTTGAAAGCCTTTATCTCCAGCTCCATACCAGGACACTCAAGAACAGCATGAAAGTCCATATTGTGAGAATCATGCTCTCATTTATAATTGCTCACAATGTCCTGTATGTGGTATTAGAATTTTGATGAAAGAGAATTGTGAGGTTTTTTAAGTTTTAATAGCATAATGGCTTGTTCATATGATTTTTTTGGGGCCAGGATCTTGAGGACTTGACATTGCAAATTTTTGAGTGATTTGCAGTCAGCTTTTGATAAGGTAGTATGCCATATGGGGCATGCATATTCAAGTATGCTGCGGATAATAGCTTTTCAGCATTATGATAAATTAAATGCATTGATTGGCTTTTTTACATATGGACTCTATGTGACTGCTCCATTTTAAATCATTGGAGATCTTGACTCCTAATAGTTTTGCTGTGTTGGTACTAGTCAGGACATTGTTGCCCACTTGTACAATGGGCCACAGATCATTGTGTTTTTTTAAAATTGATTTCCATCAGTTGTGTTTTCTTGGCATTCAGTTTCATATTGTTTGAGTTAGTCCAAGATTGGATGTCATTGATGGTATTTTGAAGTGAGGATAAAATAGGTGAGGTCACTATTTCAATAGCAGTGCTGTTGTCATCATATTTCAGTCCTGCCTCGAGATTGTTAATCATCAGTAGGAATGCAATAGGACCGGCCAATGTACCCTGTGGTACCCTGGCATGAACTTCCAGCCAAGGAACTTGACTTCTTGGTATTTGACTCTATGATAATGTTTAGCTAGAAAAGTAGCAATCTATCTTGTGAGGAATGGATGAACATCTAGGCTATTAATTTTGGCAATTAGGAGACTATTGTGAACAGTATACACAGATACTTACAGAATAACAGGTTATCATAATATAAATTATTTTCATGACATGCCATACTAAACTAATTTTGCACAGAAATATAATCATTGTGTTTTCCACTTGAGAGCATTCCTAAAATTTTAAGGTTTTTAAATTTTATATAACTATTTTAATAATCCATTCTTAGCTTCAAAATCCACACATGTTTGGTACTGTGCTCTGCTTATATGCTATACTGAACACATTGCCATGCATCTATTTCTATTTGATTTCCATTAATCCATCTGGCTATCATTTTGAGTCTTGCATTTTTTATAGATTTGAGTACTTGTTTTCATGACTAGTCCAGACCTGGTAAGATCCACAAATAAGTCTTAAAGATCTCAATGTTATAAATAGCCCAAAGTACAAGCAAATTATGAATTTTCTGAAATCATCATAATCACTCAAACACAATCGGGCTGTTATTAACTAAATTTCTCATTGCATTTCAGTCACAGAAACCTTTTATACATGCTCTCTATAGTCATTACAGTATTTCCTGCCTAAATTACATCTTTTCTGTTTTAGATAGGTTTTTTATTCTAATTTATATGTACCTTTAAGTTTGGGCCTAATCTCTTTTGTTTAATGTCACACTCTACACCAATTTAGCCAAATATATATACATTTTAATTGTCCTAAAAATATTCCTAAAATAAATTTTCTAGGCAAACACAGGCCTGCTAACTTATGTATTCCTACCTTGATGCATTGCATTATTGCTTTTTATATAGGACACTGATACATATTATATTTATTGATAAACACCCATAATTTGTTCGGAATGATTCTTGACTGTACACATCACTATCTTTCTCACTTTTAGTTATCCTTTCTATACTTGGTTCATACACAGTCTTGAATTTATAGGTCTCAAAAAAAGTCTGAATAAGGCTGTATCATAAGGCTATATATATTTTCAAATGGTTGTATAAATTTTTATTATTTTAAAAATCGGATTGGAATCATTAAAAAAGTGGAATCTTTCTGAATATTGGACACTATTTTTCAATGTGCAAAATATATATTCTATAATATTCCTGGAAGCTTTGGAAAAAGTCTTAATTTTACAAGACAGATGTGTATGAACTATGCTATGAATAAATTGTTTTACATGTAATGTAAAGCTTTAAAAATATAACTTTTTCAAAATTTTAAATGAATTTAAGCTTTTTATAGCTTATTCAATATATTTTTATATTAACATGTGCATTATGTTTATTTATTATTAATCTAACATTAAATTATTTCAATTATTAGGATTAATTTCATATCTGACAGTATATATTTAGGTAATAAAATGTATCAAAAACTTATTTAAATTTGAGTCAGTATTATATTGGGATATTATACCACATAGAAAATTAAATATATTTTTTTCTTTATTGCTGAAATTTACAATATAATTTGATCAAGTTTCAAAATTCACAAGTTTTGTTTTCTACATAAATATTTTTAAAACTATATTTGTGTTGAAATTATACATCATTTATTTCAGAAAGCACCTGACTACCATTTGCTGGTCTTTTGCACATGTGGACATATCAAAGGGCTCTATAAGGTGCCAGTACAATGTAATCAAACGATTAAACTTCCTTGATTTAGAGTAACCAAGGTAAAACCAGATATTTGGAATTTATAGAAGAAACTATTCATTAAAATGTAATTTGGCTAAACATTGAGTGTTTTGAAAAAATGATTTAAGGGCGCTTTGTTTTAATTCACTTGCAATGTTACTTTAAAATTGTGTATCATATTTTTTTCATGAATATTTTTCTGACCAAGAATATTTAAAAACAATTTTCCCTTGGTGAGAAAGCAAATATGTGGTGCCTAACCTTATAATAAAATATTATATTGCTATTTTCTGAAGCTGATTTTAAATTTATTCTCTTATATTACAATACAATATTTTATCTGATTGGTTAAAATTGTTTTCTATATTTTTAGAATGAACATTGTTGATTATTCCGATTCTGGTGAGGGTGAACCTCAGTTAGAACAACCACTAGAGCAGTCAGATGTTTGCAATTTTTTCCCTGATGATTCCTCACCTTCATCCAGCAATAACTTTTGGAATTCACAATTGGATGGTGAAATTGACTGCTCCACTCCTGATGTAGCTCACATGGTTACAACTGATAAAGATTACACTTCTTTAAAGCGCAAAAGGCCTTTGAGGGAAGCAGTAGTAAGTAAAAAGAAATCCATTTGCCGCTACAATAATGAACTGCCAAATGGTCCAATTGACGGAGCGAAAGATCATCTCTTTGTATTTGCGCCATATGTGAAGAAGTATTCAACATGTGCGCAGCCCATGTCTGTTCAAAAGATTGTCCAGGTATTTCGTTTTGTGATGTATGTCTCACTTAAAATATATTCGGAAAGTTTTGACAACTTCTTCTCCACCGAAGGGCCACTCTGGTTCTGTAAACAGAGTCAGTTGGAACTCTCGCTATCCACATCTCCTCGCCAGCTGCGGTATGGACAGGAAAGTCCGGGTGTGGAATGCCTTCCTCTCTGAAACGAGGTGTCAGCCGACACATTCTGTGACTGTGAGCAGCCCCTCATTGTTGGCACAGTTTGGGAAGCACACGGCCTCGGTTAGGGTGTGTTGTTGGGTTCGTCCTGACGAGGGGCAGATATTGACGGCTGGTTATGATTCCACTAGCCGTCTTTGGGCTCCGGATTCTGGTGAGGAACTATCAGACGAGTTATTATTATAGTATTTGAGATCAATAAATTCTCAATCATCAATTATTGATGCAAATTTTCTCGAAATAATTATTGTTTAATATAATCATGAATTTCAATTGTTTTCAGAATATTCCATAGATTGACTCTCTCTCTCCTCAGATTCGGAGGTCCTGACGCACCACCACCTGACTCCCGTGACCAGCATCACCCAGCCCCCGTGGTGTTCCCAAGTCTATCTGGCTGGCTCCAGCAACCTCATCACAGCCTGGGACCTGAGAGTCAAGGACCGACCCGTTCTGTCCTTTGTTCATCACCACCCCATCGGGCAGGTAACTTTTTCTGCAAACAGTGAACACAGCAGTGCACATCTACCATCCTTATCTTTCTCTCGGGGCAGGTGATGGACTTGGTGTGTCTACCCCAGACCCAGGAGACAACCGGTCTGTTTGTCAGCTGTTCTGATGCTGTGGCAAGAGATGCAACCGACCTTGCTGTGATGGTGTGGGATTATCGGACTACCTCTGTGTTGTCAGGACAGATTTATCAGGTGGCTATAATCCTTGACCCCCACAGACGTTTCCCAGTGTTAATCCCACTTGTTTTGGAGTTAAGTCGCCGACTTGTTTGATTCTTTCAGGAGCGCTTCTCCTGTTCTCGGCTCGCTTGTCATCCCAATAAGCGAGAGTTTGTCGCCCAAACACAGGGGGACTATCTGGCTCTGTTCTCCGCTGTGAAACCCTTCAAGATGAACAAGACGCGACGATATGAAGGTCACCGGGTAATTTGACGTTTTACTAGAGTTGTTATTAGCTTGTTACAGAATTAGGACAACACAAAAATAATTATAATTTATCGGACAGTTCACCCTAAAACAAACTTTTTTAACATATGAAGAATCTGTTCTTTCACATTTTTATAAATAATAATGATTATTTAGGGACTATTTCAAGAATTCATTAGAGGGATAAAACCTATTACGGCTTATTAACTCTTGAAAATCGCTTGAACCTTAACTTTGGAAAAGCGTGGAAACCCTGGCATAAAGCCAGTATAATGGTGACGAATTAATCAGGTTTCTCTCAATATACAAATACGTATATATGTGTCCAGTTTAACAAGTCTCGATGTATGTGTCCAGTTTAACAAGTGTCGATGTATGTGTCCAGTTTAACAAGTGTCGATGTATGTGTCCAGTTTAACAAGTCTCGATGTATGTGTCCAGTTTAACAAGTCTCGATGTATGTGTCCAGTTTAACAAGTGTCGATGTGTGTGTCCAGTTTAACAAGTATCGATGTATGTGTCCAGTTTAAAAAGTCTCGATGTGTGTGTCCAGTTTAACAAGTATCGATGTGTGTGTCCAGTTTAACAAGTCTCGATGTATGTGTCCAGTTTAACAAGTCTCGATGTGTGTGTCCAGTTTAACAAGTCTCGATGTATGTGTCCAGTTTAACAAGTATCGATGTGTGTGTCCAGTTTAACAAGTCTCGATGTGTGTGTCCAGTTTAACAAGTATCGATGTGTGTGTCCAGTTTAAAAAGTCTCGATGTGTGTGTCCAGTTTAACAAGTCTCGATGTGTGTGTCCAGTTTAACAAGTGTCGATGTGTGTGTCCAGTTTAACAAGTATCGATGTGTGTGTCCAGGTCGAAGGCTACTCCATCGGCTGCAGTTATCGAAGGGATGGTCGCCTGATCGCCTCCGGATCTGCCTGTGGTCGAGTTTATCTCTACAAGAGTGAAACTGGGGACCTCCACTGTCCACCCCTTTGTATCGAGGGGTCTACATCCCGAGCTAATCCTATCGTGGAGGTTTCTTGGCATCCTCAACATCTCAACATCCTTGTGGCGGCAACATGGACCGGACAGTTGGCTGTGTTCGTTGGTGTTAATTAACTTATTGGTAGTAATTAACTTTGTGATAACACGCTTCAAATAAGCGAGTTAATATTCTGCTTTAAATATTGTTTATTTGGTTGATGTAGATATTTCCCGTCCTAGTTTCTTTTTTGTAAGGCTACATAATTTGTATGACTCAATTATATCATGAAAACATTTGTACAAAATAAACGGTAACCGAAACATTAACATTTTTTTATTTTAAACTAACTAAATCAAAAATTTGCCCCAACAGATTTCTCACATTTATGGATATATAAAATGTTAATTACAATCTTAATTTACATAAATTTATAACGAAAACATGCTATGTGTAGATATTGTTATTGTATATATGATCCCTCTTGTACAGAATATAATTGTAAATATAATGTTTTTCTATATAATATTGTCTTATTTATTATTCATTATATACATTACTTTCTCAATATGAAGTAGCTGTATATGTTTCAGTTAATGATGACTTGATCACAAAAATATCTGAGTTTTAAACAATTATTGAAGAATACATTTAAACTTTTAAAGCTGTAACTAATATTAACAATTAAATACAAATTTATAATCAGAACAACAAGCAGGGCTTCTATTTCAGACTTCATTTCTTTGCCTTTTTCGGTACTTTTTTTACTTTCTGCTTTGTTGGACTCAGTGTTATCGACATTCGACTGAGTGTTTTTTCCATTTGTGTAAAGAAATTTACCTTGGCTATAGCCATAATGGAACGATGAAATATATATATTGCTGACAAAGGAATAGCTATCATCAAGATGAGAATTATCGGGTACATTATTGACTGTATACCGTGTACAACCTCAAACAAAAAACATCCATGAAAAAACAATACAATATTAATATTTGGTTGAAGTCCACCTGTCAAGGTTATGCATCTCCCTCCAGTGTCACATACAGATGAATTATTAAAACACACATAGCCAGGGGTCTGGATTACATTAGATATCAAAAAAGGGCTATTTTGTGGTCCTATTTTTGTACATGTACCATTTATCAAACAGTGTATATAACATTTTTCTCCTATGTCAGCTGTTTCGGCTGGCTTGCATGTCTTTCCTCCAATAAACAAACTACAAATAGGAAGCTTACACTTTCCTTTGTCGCACAATTTGCGATGGTTGTTACAGGTATTATTAAAGTAGGTACCCTCCATGCATATCCCTTCTCTGCTTTTGGAGTCAACGTGACAAAAGTTTTCCGATTGACATTCGGTAGCAAATTTGCAGACAACCTTGTCAGACTGATCGTACCATTTGCCAGTGGATGGATTGCAACACCTACTGTTCTTTCCATACAGGCTGCATTCAGCGTTTTTAGTTATAACACATCTTGACGCTACGCAAAACTTAGTCTCGCAATCTTTATTTTTTCCGCAGTCACATTCTTCGGTGCCTTCAAGAACGTTGTTGCCACATTTTGGTTTCGACGGGAACATACACGCCGTCGAATGTAACATATATTCTCTCATAGTGTTAAGGGAACACTGTGAAAACTCTTCATCACTCGTTTCCAAACTCTCAAAGTTGGAATTCATTATAAAATTTTTACTTGTACAACCAAGATCGTCGTCGTGCCCTGCTCCATAGCTATGCCCAATTTCATGGGCAAGAATATAACCAGCCGATTTAGCCGAAAAAAGCTCATTTTTTGAGCACGGATTTATTAAGATGACGTTCTGTTTATAGTCACATGCGCTGCCTTCATACGCAGTACCCAATGTTCCACATCCACTTCCAGGTCTAAACGTCAGGGCAATGAATACACAAATTTGCGGTGTGTTCCACTCCTCCAATGACCTGAAAACAGATCTTGTATGTATGTTCGCATTACAAAAAGATTCATATTTAAAAGGCCTTGGGGCAAGGTTACATTCTTTTGCAGTAATTATTTCTAGAATAATAATTCTGTACTTCGCATTCAATGGAAAGGATAACTTGGAATATAAATAATTCGACATTGTAAACTGAATTTCCAAGTAATTAATTATGTAATAAAGTATGTCTATTAATCTATTAAAGCCTGATGAAAGAGAGACAATAGGGAAAAATGTGTTATCTATCACCACTCGAGAATCACAAATTAAATCGTTCGATTTATAGTTTGAGGGTGATCGTTTTTGTTTGTTCGTATTAAATCGCTGTGACACATTTTGATGATAATAACCATTTCGGTTAATATTTCTTGACATTTTAATTGCATTGCAAGTATAGTTTATTGCTTTTCCTTTTATGAAATCTTGGTCTCTATAAACAATAAGAGAATAGTTTTCTTTAATATTATATAGCGACGGAGAGTCAACAATATATGTTTCATTTTTAAATTTGACTGTTCCATAAAAGTTACTTCGAATCACCGAACCAACTACTTTATTTGGGACATTATGATTTGAGAAGTTTGTGATTATAGAGCCCTGGTATAAGTTTCTCGTGAGATCTTTATTCGTGAAATCCAATTTACCATATTTTAAGGTTGGAATTCTACTAAACGAAAGACTCTTCTGCTTTAACTTGACGACAAATACGTTTCCAAATACATTCAACTTTAAATAAACTGTTTTGTCGGTGGGAACTCTAGGATAACGGCTGGCTTTTAGAATAGTACACTTGGCTTGTTCATAATAATTCAGTTTTTCTAGTGATATCGTGCTTAGAGTAGCACAAAAAATTCCAAAAACAAATAACAGATTGATCAAATTAATCTTTAAGTTCCAAGAATATGTCATGATTGATATACGAGCTTAATAATAATAATCGAAATTAATCATGATAAAGAACTTATATACTTACTTAAAAACAAGAAATGCGAAAAATCGATTGTTCTGATACTATAGTCATATAAATGGTAATAAATGAAGTGGATCCACGAATATCTATGAATATCGTGATAATCTCAGACTTGCAACACTATTAAATATACATGTCTCAGCCATTCAGCTCAACAATCGATACTGCCAATTAATATAAATTTATCGACTCTATAATAATTATGATATTATTGAAATAGACAGCCTATTTGTAACGGGTTGAGGGAATAACGTATAATAGGAATATACCGTCTAATAAGAATAGCGTATAAAAGTAATAAGGTCTAATTTAATGTCAAGTATAGGAATAGCGTCTAACAGGAATGCATGTGGTCTATATATTGACACTAACAGGAATATAGCGTCTAACAGGAATAATTCGTCTAAAAATATTTGTCTCAAGATGGAATAACGTCTAACATTCAAATGTCAAGGACCAGAATAGCGTCTAACTGGACAAAGGTCTAAAATGCAAATATCATAAATAATATAAATTAACGGTCCTTGTTAAATTGTAATTTTTATAAAACTGAGCAATTATTGCAATAAAATGAAGCCTAATACGATCTTTTCAGGGAACAAGATGAGGATTCATCAGAGTCCAGAATCTTTGCGCGAAGCTTATTCTTAATTATTAATTCTGTAGCCTCTTGGTGTTAATGCATTCCACTAAAAACAACGGAACCATCCACCCTCTATGTACACAGTCCATAACAATCACATTGAGTGCACACAAAATAGAAATTACCTAAAAGGAAAAAAATTAGTATATATAAAAAATGGCGCTTTAATAAATAATTAATTAACATTTTAATGACAATTTTTAATATGATAATATGTAAGAAATATATATACTTCAATTATATATACACCTATATACTATAGAATTTAACAAAACAATAACTCTACTCTTTTTATATGTCATGTTATTTATTATGTACATATAATTAATTGAGCGTTCTTTCGTTTTCCTGGTATCATTTCCATTTTGGACAAAGAATTGAAATAAACTAATTTAAAATTAGATATACATGTGAAAGAGCTTTTATACGAAAACAACACACCGACCTTGAATTTAATCCCGAATATTATTAATCCCGTTATTCCAGTTAGACGCTATTCCAGTACTTGACATTTAATTAGACACTATTCTTGTTAGACGCTATTCCTATTAGTGTCAGTATATAGACCACATTCCTGTATAGACGCTAATCCCTATATGACACTTAAAAATTAGACGTTATTCCTGTTAGACACTATTCCACCATCCCATTTGTATCTTCATTAGAAAATTAGTGTCGACTCGTTATGGGGTGTTTAGACGGTAGGTTATTCTACCTGGATTTAAAGGAAAATGACATATGTCTTTAGTTTTTTAGTCTATAATGGGTCAGCTATTATATTATAAATATTATATTCGTAAATAGGGATGATTTTTTTATTCAAAGCATTCATCTATTTTCAGTGATCATATAATAAGGTTGTATATCCACTTATAGTGAGATGTATCTTTTCAACTAATATACTAATAATATACTTCAATTTGAGGGTAATATTAAGGGGGTGATGAATGTGGTCAAGTGTCTATCCTCTTTCTTCATAGGTACACTATGGTACCCGTTCCACGCATCTGTTACCGTCTTCCAGGTATTTGGAGGTACAGAGCGGGCTAACTG